>CAUYPK010054680.1:0-37132 GCA_963574355.1 Loris lydekkerianus
ACAGTCACATTCTGAGGTAACAGAGGTTAAGACTCCAACATACCATGGATCACTATCAAAGTTCTGAGATGGACTGTTTTGTTTTGTTTTTTAAGACAGAGCCTCAAGCTGTTGCCCTGGGTAGAGTGCTGTGGCATCACAGCTCACAGCAATTTCCAACTCCTGGGCTCAAGCGATTCTCCTGCCGCCTCCTCCTAAGTAGCTGGGACTACAGGTGCCTGCCACAACGTCCGGCTATTTTTTGGTTGCAGCCAGCAGCCATCATTGTTGTTTGGTGGGCCCAGGTTGGATTCAAACCTGCCAGCTCAGGTGTATGCGACCAGCACCTTAGCCTCTTCAGCCACAGGCGCCAAGCCGAGACGGACTGTTCTATGGTCCACCAGTGCACCTCCAAGAAACACAGTCACCATCATCCATTCTGATTTACCCATGCAAGTTTCAACCTGCTTGGATTATTGGTGTTGCTGGGGTTCATTTGTTTCATCCTCACAGATTTTAAGTTTCTGAATTTTTGTGTACCTCAAAACTTTTGTTGATGATCATTGGGGGGCACGATTCTGCCCTTACCAGTAACAAAAATTCTCTCCTGACCAAAGTTGAGTTAGGCTCCCCAGGTCCTCTTTCTGACTGGCTCCTGACCTTGGGCTCTGCCTTTGGTCTGCTTAGCCCAAGTTCAGCATGAATCCTGCTGAGTACATTTATTAAAAATCCCCCACCCTCAACATTTCATTTACTCCAGACCAACAGTTCTCAACCTGTGGGTCGTAACTCCTTTTTAACAAAATGAAAAAAACTGCAGCTTTAGGAAGGTTGAGAACCTTCTAGACTGTCTTCAGCAAGAATCCTGTTGCACTGGTCTAGCAGTTGGCCTTCCTGCCTTGATGTTTTCTCTTAGTAATTTTCCATCCCCTGACCCCACCCTGTTTTTTGGCTAAAATCTCCCACTTGCCTTTGTTAATTTTGGAGTTGAGCCCAACCTCTCTCCTCCACTACAAAACTCCACTGTAGTCCTCCTGAATAAAGTCTCGCCTTACTGTCTTTAATAAGTGTTTGATTAATTTTTTCTTAACAGGATCATGCCATTTATATAACATTCTCAATATGACAAAATTATAGTGATAGAGAACAGAGTAATGGTTTCTAGGGTTGGAGAGAAGGGGTTACTACAAAGGGGTAGCATGAGAAAGTTTCTCCTGGTGTGGTGGTGGTGGTGATTACAAGTATCAACGCATATGGTAAAGTTTCAAAGAACATTCAAACAAATACATAGGAAGAAGGCATGTGAAACTTGGTGAAATCTGAATAAAGTCTGTAGTTTACTACTTAACAATAGTTCTACGAGTTTATTATACAAGGTATTACTGAGGAAAGCTGAATGAGGTCACCTAAATGGGAACTCTGTACTATTTTTGTAAAATCATTTTCAAATAAGTTAAGTATCTTTATAGCTCAGAGAACCGTGTTTTGGAACCATGTTGCCAGTCACAATATCCTCCTTTCATACCTCCCCCACAGAGAAACATTCAAAATAACCCTGTGTCGCTGAGAAGGGCTTCTTGAGAAAACTTGAATAGGGACTCTGCAGTCCCCATAATCAGCAAAGATTATGGACAGTTATAGTATTTCCTTCTTCAAAGTATTTTTAAATGAGGGTTTTAATAATTTACCTTGAAATGCACATAGTCTAAGATTTTAAAAGCAATTTCACATTAATTTGTTAATTTTATTCTACCTCAATTTAATTCTGGAAACAATGAAATAAGTGATTTATACTTATACAATTTATGGAAAAACTGCCTCAAAAATGATTACATTTTAGCAGTAAAACCAAGACAGGCTTACCACATCCCTTGTATGTATAAATTTTTAAAAAATATTTTCTAGTGTATAAATCTTTTGTTTTTAAAGAAAAAATTCAATTCTAAATGTTTAAAATTATACCACATATCTACTATAACCCTTTTCTTTTTTAAATTTAAGTTAGTTTTTAACCTAGCTTCTTTCCTATCTAATTGTAACCACAATTAGATCTCCTTAGGAAACAATCTTTCCTATCTAATTGTAACCACAATTTCCTAGATCTCCTTAGGAAACAATCACTATCTGACTTTTCCATACAAATTTAAATTTATTTGAAACTTGCAGTTAATCTTCCAAGTTTCATTTATAAAAATAAGGTTCAAATTTACAGTATTCTTATTTGAAGAAAAAGCAGCATTATAATACCCAAACAATGCATAAAGAATTCAGAATTTCTGACTTATGATCTCACCAATTTTCTTACCATCGCAGTAGGTATTCCTGAGAGGTCCCTTAATTCATTTTCTTTAATATATTCACACAATACAGTCCAATCTCATTTATAAATAAACCACAAACTCCCCCAAGTCCACAACTACAATATAAATAACATTGATAACAATTCACTATTTGATGAAGTTGACAACTGAATAACAGAATTAAATTATAATTTCAAAAAAGTTTTTGGTTTAAAATACAATGATCACCAGAAACAAAAAACAAAAAACAAAAAAAATACAATCTGGCTGATAGTTCTTGACACACTCATTCCCCAATTCTATTAAATACTTAGAAAATGTGGAAAATAAAAAAACTTACAACACAAAAACTAAGACTGAACACATCTGGGACAAATTAAACCAAACTGCCTTATTGTTTATGCCAGGGTGATGCAGAAGTCCTTTCCATTCTCCAGATGTTTTAGCTCTAACCAAAGAGAAGGGAAATTTCAGTAGAGAGCAATTTTCAGACAGGCAGAACACAGCTGGGCAATATTTTCAATCATGTTCTACTAGCTTATTCTAGGTCACAAACAGAATACAGAATTTCACTGCTTTTTAATATATTAAAATGAAATAGGATTCCATCACGGTTTTTAGCTTAATAAAGACACAGATTTTTTTTTTTTTTTTCAAGAATCCTTCCATATCAAAATTTCTGAAAAATTTAAACATTTCAATATTAGCCAAAGATAAACCTCAGGAACAAGGACAAAATCAAAACTATAGCAAAATATACTTATCTACTCACCTGATTATGGACATTTGGGTTGTTTCTAGTTTGGGGCTATTATGAATAAAGCCACTACGAATATTCACACAAGTCTATGTAGAGATGTGTTTCCATTTATTGGGGGTAAATACCTAGGAGCAAGACTGCTGCATTATATGGTAAGCATGGGTTTAACTTTACACAAAACTGTCAAATTATTTTACAAAGTGGTTACACCACTCTGTACCCATGACATTACCAGTCTTTATTTTTTAATTTTAGCCATTCTAGTGAGTGTACCATTGCACATCACTGCAATGCATGACATTACCAGTTTTTATTTTTTAATTTTAGCCATCCTAGTGGGTGTACAGATGCACATCACTGAGGCTTTAGTTTGCATTTCCTTGATGACCAATAATATTGGGCATCTTGTTCACACACATAAGGGCATTAGACTATCTGCCTTTGTAAAATATCTGTTCAAATCTTTTCCTCTTTGGGGATATTCACACAATGGAATACCACTGAGAAATAAAAATAAAACATAACAGATGACAAACCACACAGGAATACGACTGAGCAAATAAAAACAGTCACAAAAGAGTAGCTACTGTATGAGGCTGCTTACTTATATCTATAAAACAGGCAACAGTATTTATTTACCTGTTTATAAAAGATCTAAGTGATTCTTATTAGTTCATTTAATAATATGTTCATTGTCCCAAATTATGCAAACTGCATCAAGATTAATAACCTTTTTGTAAACATTATGCTAATCAAAAAAGGTATTTCTAGCTTCAGCTACAATAATGGATGTCAGAAATGCACATGTATATTCTGATTTCTCCCATTAGAAATATCCAACTATGATATCTTTTTAATGTATTATTTTATATAAACAAGATCCCCTTAAACTACAGACCAGTACTGTTTTTTAAGCATCTCTCTGATTTAATGGTAACTTAATCGTCTTAATCTAAGAGTTTCTCAAATAGGATAAAGTCTTTTAATGAAGCTATTGCAAAGATCTCCATCTTTGATATGCTGTTTACCACTTACCAGCCAAGTTTAAACACCTTTATTTTAGTTCTTACCCATGTTGTCTTCTGGAGTCAGGCACTTGCTCATATTTTTTGCATCTGTTCTCATATAATTAACTAAATATTTAAAATCTGGTTGTTTTTCTTTGCCCAGATTCCCAATTTTCTTTAATCTCTCCCTTGATACAATTTAAAGAACTTTTCCCTAAATCTTCTACTTCAGCTAGAAATTTACTCTCTTTATGTTAATAAAGTACATTACTTCAAGGACTGCAAGATGTGGCTGTGACAAACAAGAATTTAGCTCATCTCAGGATATTAGTGAAGCCCCACAGAGCTAACTTAGAGTGAATAAACAGAGAAAGACCCTCTACCTTTTGTAAGTATATGATGTTAGAAGTCCTCATTTTGTTTTTCTTACAATTTATTGAAATATATGTGCTTTTCCATAACCCATGCTGGCTAAATTGTGCTATCCTCACCTCTCCATCCACCAGTGGTTTCACAAAGTGGCTGACCCAAAATCGAAAGAAGAATGCCACTCGTAAGAAATACAGTGTTAAAAAGAAAACGTTTGGGGTGCAGCTTGAGCAGGTATTTATTGGGCTTTAATCAAGCTGAAACCTTGTGGTACACAGATGCACACACCCCACACACATGCAGGAACACTCCAGAGGAAACTTCAAACAGTGTCAAAAGTTGTAACTACCTTCAAACAGGGACCTTTAAAACTCTTACATTAATTGGATGTTTCACCACCTCATGCAGATTGGTTATTAAACTAACATGTGCCCTCAATCATTACACTGACCTATGATAACACCAGTGCATGACAGCCCCAGGTGACAGAGCAAAACCCTGTCTTGGGAAGGAGAAAAAAACACCATGTACCCTCAATCATAGTGAGTTCTATTCAAGGGCCATACCTACCAGACAGCCCTGGATCTTTAGGATTAAATCAGAGATGTTTATTAAGACAACACGAAGCTTCCCTTGGCTTCGCACAGACCAAGTTTAGTTTGCTATTTCACAGTAAGTACCACAGGAGGACCTGACAATGCCCACATGTCAGGCCCGAATCCTTAACTTAAATCCCACTGCCTCATCACTGCTGACATTCTACTAATTCTGCTGCCCCCATGCTGTCTGGCTTCACCACAGCCTCCTCTGCTGCACTCAAGGTCCCCATCCTTCCAATCCATTCAGAGAAATGGGTCTAATGTAACATCTGTGTTGCCTCATATCTTGCACGGGGCTCATCTAGATTTCTTTCAACCTGCTCAGCTCTGATTAATCTTATATATTGTCGACCACAGTATTCTGGCCTTAAAATGAAGTTAATATACACGTGCATTTAAAAAGTGATGGAAACTTGAAGGAACTATCTTAAAGCAAGCAAAAGTCTATTATAACATGTTCCTGGTTTGGCTCCTATAGCACAGTGCTTATGGCGCCAGCCACATTCACTGAGGGTGGCAGCTTTGAACCCGGCCCAAGCCAGCTAAAACAACTGCAACAAGAAAATAGCTGGGCATTGTGGCAGGCACCTGTGGTCCCAGCTTCTTGGGAGTCTGAGGCAAGAAAATCACTTGGGCCCAGGGGTTTGAGGTTGCTGTGAGCTGTGACACCACAGCACTCTACAGATGGCAACATAATGAGACTCAAAGAAAAAACAACAACAACAACAACAACATGTTCCTAAACCTGAAACTTCTCACATTTAAAAAAAAGAAAAAAAAAAAGCCGCCTGTGGCTCAGTGAGTAGGGTGCTGACCCCATATACCAAGGGTGACAGGTTCAAACCTGGCCCTGGCCAAACTGCAACCAAAAATAAATAGCCGGGTATTGTGGCAGGTGCCTGTAGTATCAGCTACTTGGGAGGCTGAGACAAGAGAATTGCCTAAGCCCAAGAGCTAGAGGTTGCTGTGAACTGTGATGTCACAGCACTCTACTGAGGGCAACAAAGTAAGACTCTGTCTCAAAAAAAAAAAAAAAAGCCATAAATTTTCAGAAAATGACCAGCCTATAATACTATAATACTAATAAAGGCACAAAAATATGCTTTCTGCTAGGCTAACAATTCTCCTTCAATATGAAAAAAGGCAAAGGACCTTAGGTTTCTGTTGTGTTGCTAAGTAATTACCATACTATACTAGCCTTTTGTGTGTGTGCATTATAAAAATCATTCATTTGTGTATAAGCAATTACTTCAGGCCACACTGCAAACATCGTACCTACAGTGAATTCCAAGTAGCAAGCTCCTCACTAGTCATCATTTTGAAACAGCCACGCTTCAACATAAAGTCTTTTACCTCATTTTTTAAAATTTCAAGTAAATGGGGCATCCCAAAAATTCACCTGCAAAATATGTTTTTCCATCTCTTCTTAGCTCTTAGCATCTGACATGCTTTCCAATTTATTCTGAAAGGTCACAGTGTAAAGAGATTTATGCTGCATGTAGGAAAAAACCTGTTTAGCACAGAATATTTGTACACTAGCCATACCATGTGGAAAAAAGAATCCCATCAAAAAAAATGTAAATAGTATTACTGCCATTGAATTCTGACATGTTACTTCTAATACAGTTATTCTAAAGGAACAATGACTTGGTATCTAAGTAAAATTCTAAATATCAGTGGTCCGTATAGTCAAGGTAGCTGAAAAACATTTAAAAATATTTAGTTTTTAGACTATATGAACCATCTTATAAACACATCTGTCAAAATTGTATACTAAAACAAAATAAAGGGCCAAGCACAGTGGCTCACTCCTGTAATCCTAGCATTTGGGGAGGGCAAGGCAGGAGGATCACCTGAGCCCAAGAGTCGGAGGTGGCAGTGAGCTCTGATGATGCCAGTACACTCTAACCTGGGCTATGTAGACAGACCCTGTCTCAAATAAATGTATGAAAACATATGCACATACATACATACAGGCTAGGAATTCTAAATCTCTACCAAACATCCATTCCTCAACAGACAGAGCTGACCAGATGCAAGTCAATCTCACTGCACCTCAATTCTTCATTTTTGGCATAGGGACAGGAGTAACTCCCTAACCCCAGGATCCAATGAGATTGTACTTACTGTGCACAGTGCCTGAGATTACATCATAGATAAAAACAATAACTAAAAATGCTTTAAACTTTCCTTTATGTAAAAATCATTTATCAGGAGAGTTAGGTTCTGACTGGAATGAGATGACCACTTAAGTATCCTTGAAGTTCTATAATATGTTAATAATACTCAGATCATCACTTTCCATAAATTGAAAGTATACTGCAATTAATATTAAAACAGCACAAAAGTAATGTGCAGACAATATTATTTCTTTTAATAAATTTTTTTGAATTTAATGTCTTATTTGACTATATAAGTTAATGCAAAAAAAGTTCTATAAATTCAAACTGAAAATGTGATGAAATGCCATAGTTCAAATTACAATGCAAGGTACATTTTTGAGACTGGTACAAGTCAGGCTCTAGTTCTGTAGATAATAAACTCTTGTAAATTAAGACTGGCATCTTTGCATCTTTCATCTTGTTCTAGTATCTTATATCTATTCTCCATGATTATTCTGAAGACAGAATTCAAGGAGCACAGACTTTCATTTTGAACAGATAAAATTCCATCAGAATGTCAAATGTAAAGAGACAGGTCTTTAAACAGAGAAAATGAAAATGTAAAAAGACAACGCTTCAAAATACAGAAAAATGAAAATCTTGAGAGACAGAGGATCTAACCACCAGCAGTCAAGCTTCTCATTTGGCAACAAGAAAGTTACTGTTTATAAGGGATGGAGGGAAAAGCTAGAATAAAAGGACAGAAAGACAGAATGCAAATAGCTGTCATTAAATAGTCTGGCAAAAATGTAAAGCAAGGTCAAACTGTTAACGATGATCATTATAATACTTGCAAAAGAAAACTCACATTCACAATAAAAACACAGATGTCACGAACATTTAAATTCTCCAACATTTGCTTACAGCTTACATAATAATGCTTAATGAACACTAAAATTGTAAAGGAAAATATTTTCCCAAGTTTTCAACACTAGAGAACTGTTGCCTCATTAAAACAAAACAATTTGATATCTCAGTGCAGTTACTCAAACAAACTTAACAACTAGCCTGATAAAAATCTAAAGGAAAATATAGGGGCTGTATCTTTGGTTCCAGATTTTATTTTAGGATTTAGATTCTAAATCTATCTAATAAAATTTGATCATAATCTCCATTTGAACTCTTTGTCTATAGTCCTGTGCTCACTGTTGTAAGATTTCTGTTCTATTTTCTATAACTTACTTTAGTCACTGAAATAAAATGGTGCCTTCTCAGACTTTACCTTCTCTGTAGGATTAACAGAACTTTCTACCTTCTTTGAGTTTCTCCAATAGCACTCCATGTTCTCATCCATCCTTATGGAACACTACTTTTCAGATTTCACCGCTCCCTCCTTCCATCTGCCTTTAATTATGAACATCCTTGGCTCGGGTCCTGTAGCTCAAGCAGCTAGAGCGCCAGCTACATACACCAGAGCTGACAGGTTCGAATCCAGTCTTGGTCTGCCAAACAACAACAACTACAACCAAAAGCAGCTGGGCATTGTGGCAGGTGCCTGTAGCCCCAGCTACTTGGGAGGCTGAGGCAAAAGAATCACTTAAGTCCAAGAGTTTGAGGTTGCTGTGAACTGTGACGCCACAGCACTCTACCCAGGGCGACAGCTTGAGACTCTGTCTCAAAAAAAAAAAAAATTATGAACATCTTCTAAGGGTCTATCCTCAACCTTTCTCTCCCCACTCCATTCCATGTCACTGCCCTTAGCACTCATCCAATTTCAATACAACCCTGAATAACTGTCGCTTACTATCTCCAATCTCTTTTCTGAAAGTTAGAATTGCATTTCCAATTACATGCCAGATAACTCCACACGTGAATATTTCAGTGGCATCTCAAAAGATATCAAAAAGTTAAAATCACTGTTCCATACCCTCCAACATCTAAACAGACCTATTATCACCATAGTTATTTTCCTTTCCTTCTCCAGTTCACCCCAAAATACAATGTGATACGAAGGTCCTGTAGATTTCAGATCAATGCCTGCCCATCTTCACCCTTACTCAGCAGCAGGCAATAAATGTGTAACACCAGCAGGCTCAGTGCACACCGGTTACTTAGATGCCGATAAAGCCCAGCAGGTATCAAAAAGCTTTATCTCCTAAACAACCCAGGACCAGCTAAGGCTCTTTCTTGGTTGAACACAAAAAAAGATGACCCTGGTTAATTAGCAGAAAAGGAGTTAATTAAAAGGGCTACTGGGCATCTCACAGAATAGTTGGGAAGATGAAAAACTGTGCTCATCAGGCAAATCATGCAACAAACCATGCCCCCAAACAGGACTACTTAGCAAATGGCCATCACTGCTGAATAGCATCCCACAGAGAGCTAAAGAAAACACCATGCTGTGGGAAATCAATCTCACAACCACTGGAAGACACTGCTGCCAGACTGCTTCCAGAAAGGCAGCCTCTCCTGATACCCACCACCTCTACCATCAGAAGGAAATCTCTGTGCATCTTCTGTCTCCTTGCTTCCAAATTACTGTCCTTTGCGGGGTGAGTCTGATGGATGAAGTCTAAGTCATAAGCCTACAATCTGGCTACAAAAGAAAATCAGAAATTGAATATTGCCTTCTAGATTGCTGAGACGGTCTCCTCCTACATTAGCAAGGCCAAACTTATACTAAGAAATTTTCCCAAATGTAAAAGACCATTCAAAAACTGAGGGGTAATTATGAATGCAACTACTGCTACATACCACTGCTCCTCCCTGCCTGCCTCTCTACCTCCTGTAATGGAAACACCAAAGATCCTACCAGAGTTTGGTGAGCACGTATCATCACACTTGCTGGATCTAGCTCCTCAGTCTGTGGTCCAAATCACCTGGTTGAGCCCAAATCCCCTGCCCCAGTGTTGCCAGTCACTACTCCCTGGGACACCACACCTTGCACTCAGGACCAACAAACACTCCTCCCTTAGCCATAGCTGTTAGGATAAGAAGGATGAGACGGGGCAGCGCCTGTGGCTCAGTGAGTAGGGCACCGGCCCCATATACCGAGGGTGGCAGGTTTGAAGCCAGTCCCAGTCAAACAACAACAACAAAAAAGTATGAAATGTCCAATTTCCTTAAGTACTAAGTTTGATGATTGGTATCTGATATTTCACTTCAACACTTCTTGTTTTGATTTTATTTATTTATTTATTTATTTTGTAGTTCATGGAAACGCGTTTATTGAGCTTCCCTGTTAGCAAAGACAGCTAGATGTGGACAGCTCATTACCTTTTCTAGAAGCCCTTTCAACTCTTTTCTCTTTGGTGATCAGGAAGTCAGTCCACGGCCCCTACTCTGAACAGACTCTGGACTGGGTACTGGGAGACCAGCGGTAGACACACGGAAAGGGAGACAGACCAAGGCCTGCCACCCCTACCTTTGGAGAAAAAAATGGAGTAATGCTAGGCTCTACGCCTAGCAACTTACACGTGTTCTTAGAACTTCACAAAAAGATCTGTAAGGTAGGAATCATTTTTACCCCTTTTATGGGAAAGAAACTGAGGCTTCACCCTCACCTGACTGACTCAAAGTCACACAAAACTGTAATCCAAAGCACCATCTGTTTCTCCCAGAGATTGTGCAACTTAATCACTTCAGAATGGGAAGGAAACTGGGACCTAAGGAAGTTAAGCAACTTGCCCACTCCCTCAGGCTACTTAGAGCTGGGGCAGGTACAGAGCTCTGTTCGACTGCTCTCCCAGTAAGTGGTGACTGGTGCGCCCCTAGGAGTGTGTGATGGGGATGCTGTGTCTTCAGCCTGTTTTGTAATTCTATTTAAAAAAAAAAAAATCTCTATAATACCACTTGATACCTCTCATGGGACATAAGCAAATAATTGCAACAATTGGCATAATACCTGCTAGTTCAATTTAGCAAACCTTTGTTGAGGGCCCACGATGTGCCTCTCCTTAGGAAAGGAAGCAACCATTGCTTCTATTTCTCTTTGTATCTCATAAGGTGCTTTTAAAAATTTCTAGTGAATGAATGAACACTTGTGCCTGCCCTCAGGGAACCTGCATTACTTGGAGAAATATGCAGAAATATGAGCAGAGCTAATTTGCATAAATTGAGAATATAAACAGAGAGAAAATTTGGAAAAGCTGTACAAGGGGAAAGCTTTTGGGGACATGGGGCTTCAGCAAACTTTTGAAGAGTAATTTGCATGTGAGGAGAGCAGGGAGGATATTTCTGTAATGGAAATAGGGTGAGCCCAGGACACCTGTTGGACTTGAGGGTTTGCAATGGGGAAGAAAGAGATCAGCTGGGTGGAGGGCTCCAGATTGCAGAGGGCTGTAGAAGCCAGACAGGCAGGCAGAAGAGTGGCTACTAGTACTAGTGTGGGAGGCCAGAGTAAATTATAGCAAATTCTGGACTAGAAATATACTTAGCCATCTGCCCCAAACAGAGAGGAAGGTCTTTATTTCAGCTAAATACCAGATGCCTCCTGGATCTTGAGGGCACAGGATGTGTGAAGACAGCAAAAGACTAACTTCTCAGAAGGTGCCCAGAAGAACCTTGTTCAAAAAGTGTTCAGCTATCTTTAGGTGTATTTAAAATCACTCGTGGACAAAGAGACATCGTCCCTCTTCGAGCAGTCCTCTTTGTAAGGGGCAGAAGCCATGATAACTCACAAAACACTTTGCTGGGGCCAAGCCGACCTCTGGCCTAGGACGCAAGAGCCCTGCTTTTTTTAGCCTTATCTCTGTCCCCAAACTGTGTGACCTTGAGAAGTATACCTAACCTCTTCTCTGGATTTCAGGGGCACCCCTTCTATAAAGTGAATCTCTAAGGACCTTTCTTATTATATTATATTTCTTTGAGAAAAAGTCATCTGATTGTTATCAGAAATAATTCAATGATAATTTGGATTTTTAAAACTTGATCCAGACTGCAGGCCAGATATGAGAATGGAAGGTTTCTCCCTTGTTTTTATTTTTAATTGTAAAAATATATCCTCATTCTTCTAAACACATTTTGGCTTGTGACCAAGTTTCAAATTTTTTTTAAGAACAATATTTGTGAAACCATGAGTAAGTCAAAAATTTGTGTTATTTTCAAATATGAATTCCATCATGAACCCAATACAGGACAGACAGCCCAAAATATCAATGAAGTGTTTAAGAAGGATGTGGCTAATAAACACGTAGTACATCAATGGTTTGAAAAGCTCCATTCTGGTGATTTAAATCATGAAAACGAGCTATGTGGAAGACCTGAAACCAAGGAGGATAATACGAGCGGAAAGCTGCAGTGGAAGCAAATCCATCTCAACCTACGGGTGAATTAGCAGCAAACTTTGAGGTTACTATTCCAATAATATTGCACCATTTGAAACAAATCAGCAAAGTCAAGAAGTTGGACAGGTGAGTTGCGTGAATTAAATGAGCATTAGAAGAGAAACTCTCTGGAAGCTTGCCTTTCCTTGCTGTCACGACATAAGAGGCAAACCACCACAAACCGTGATGAAAAATGAAATCTTTTTGACCATCACAAGTCTTCTGCAAATAGTTGGATAAAGATAAAGTCCTGAAACAAAGCCTAAAAACCAAACATTCATCAGAAAAGCTAAAAGTGTACAGTGGTCCAGTGCTGCATTATCCACTACAGTTTCTTGAAACCTGGTCAATCGATTCCAGTGGATGTCTACTGCAACCAAGAGGATGTCTGCGATTAAGTAGCTAAGACTGGTCACAAGGAGAGGCCAAGCCTCTTGCAGGACAATGCTTGACCATATGTTGCACAAACAGCACTGCTCAAACTACAGACGCTGGACTTAGAAACTCTGTCATCCACCATATTCACCAGACCTGGCACCAACTGACTACCACTTACTTCTTCCAGGCTTTGGACTGATCACTTCTCGCAAGGAAAAATATTTATTTCTCAAAAAACTGTTGAAAACACCTTTCGTGATTTCATTGCCACTCGCTCTCTAGGCTTCTGCCCTACTGACAACACAAGGTACCGTTAAGATGGCAAACTGTGTTGATAGCTTAGATACATACTTTGACTAATTGTACTGCTTCTTGTTCAAGATCTAAGAAACTAAACTTTTGATTCAAAATTGGACATTTTAAATTTGATGACCTAATAGTTTCTTCCTCCTCCCAAGACAGACCACCAAAAACCACAGGGACCACATCAATGCTACCACAGACTTTACAAACTAACAGCAGCAAGAAACTCTTGTCACTTGTCTCCCAGACACCAAAGTGAATCCTACTGGCCATCCAAAAAAAAAAAAAAAACTAAGTCTGGGTCCAACATACCTTTTAAACACTAGGGTATGGATGGCAACTCCCCAGAGTCCCCACACCCCTTCTCTTGGGTTAGTCCTTCCCCATCAATGGCCACCAACTCCAGGGCATATCTCCCACACTCATCCCCGTCCTTCTACATTCACCGTCACTGCTCCAGTCTTAGTCATCGTAACATCCTATGTGAATACTGCAACAGTGTCCTAACAAATCGTCTACACCAAAGTTCCCCTTGCACCACAACCACAATCACACATGCACATAGAATTCATATCACACATCTAATTCTTGGAAGGCTAACCAACTCAAAAAAGTAAAAGTAAATGTGGAAAGGACTATGGAAAATGTACTTCATTCAAAATGATGAAATCTTGAGGTCCTAAAGTACATTTCTAGAAGAAAGGAGAGCCACAACAGGGTCTCCATCATCCAGAAGATAATCAGGTTTGGCAAGCACGCAAGTAATTTCTTTTCTGATTGGCATGAAAAAATCAAAAATAAGAAAAATATTCTCTAAGTTCTTCTTTACAGACCATAGACTGAGAATTCAATCATGAAATATTTAATGAATTAATAAGAATATAAAAATATAGGAAACACGACCTTATCCCATCACTACCTTGAAACGTAGTCCTTATTCATCCTCTGTCTTTTTAATTCGGTTCTAGGCTTCTTTTTTAAAAATCTCTTCTGACTAATATAAACTTTTCCTATTTACATTTCCTCACTAAAATCTACCCTACCTTTTGTGGTCCTCTACCTAATGATTTTCTCTATTTAAGGTTTACTGTACGGAATTTTTTATGTGGCAACTCTTAAGCCTTCCTATTTATAAATACCTTCTATTCTCCTTTGTTTGATGAGGCATTTTTATAGTATGTATTTTACACACGACAATTTTCCCCAGACCCACCTTGTAGCAACCTTCTGTTATAACTATTCCCATATTTGCAGTAAGGATAAATTCCTGTTACAATGATTTACAATCTTTGGGTTCTAATAGATTAGCAAGGATCTACATGACTACACATACACTCACCGAAAGAAGGGACGTGACATGAGCACGCCTCATTTCACTGCATCTCACTTTTCTGCACTCTGCGAATATCATGGGGTTGTTTTATTGGTTTTGTTTGGGGTTTTTTGTTTTTTTTTTTTTTACAATCTGAAGGTCTGTGTCAACCCTACATTGGCACCACTCCTGTCTCTGGGCCACATTTTGGTAATGCTCACAGTATCTCAAACTTTTCTATTGTCATTATACCTGTTATGGTGACCTGTGGTCAGTGATCTTTAATGAAACCCTTATAATTGCTTGTGGGCACTGAAAACTGCACCCCTATAAAAGGCAAATCTAATCATCATTGGGGTGTGCTCTGGCTGCTCAGTGACTTGCTGTTCCCTCGTCTCTCTCCCTCTCCTCAGGCCTCCCTAGTCCCTGAGACACAAAAATATTGAAATTAGTACAATTTCAATACCTATGAGGGCCTCCGAGTGCTCAGGTGAAAGGACATGTCCTATATCTCTCACTTTAAATAAAAAGCTAGAAACAATTAAGCTCAGTGAGGAAGGCATGCCAAAAACCAAGACAGGTCAAGAGCTAGGCCTCTTAGGCCAGTTAGCCAAGTTGTGAATGTAAAGGAAAAGTTCATGAAGGAAATTAAAAGTGCTACTGAGGTGAGCACACAAATAATAAGAAAGCAAAGCTGCTTTATTACTGCTATGGAGAAAGTTTGAGCGGTCTGCCAGACACAACATTTGCATAAGCCGAAGCCTAACCCAGAGCCAGGCTCTAACTCTCTTCCACTGTATGCCGAGAGAGGTGAGGAAGCTGCATAAGAAAAGTTGGAAGCTAGCAGAGGGAGGTTCATGAAAGTGGACAGTAGAGCTAAATACAAGACCTGAAAAGGTAAAATTTCAAAAAAATAATGAGTTAGGCAAATATTTCTAAGACACAAAATGAATCATTAGAAAAAAATTGATAAAATAGACTTAATCAAAACTTAAAAATTTTGTTCTTCAAAAGATATTCTTAAAACTATAGAAAGGCAAGTCATAGAATGGGATAAAATATTTGCAAAATATGCACACATACGTATAAACACACCCATACTTAACGTATATGCATACACATTTATGTTTGCATATGCACACACACACACTTTATCTACAGAAAATGAAGAAATCTCATAAAACCCAATAAGAAGAAGATAACGTAATTTTTTAAATGGGCAAAGGATATGAACAGATGCTTTAACAATGAAGATATGGAAGAATCACAAATAAGAACTGAAAAGATGTTCCACGTCATTAGGAATACAGAAATTAATAGCACAATAAAATACACCCACTAGAATGACTGAAATTTATAACTCTGACAATACCAACTTTTGGCAAGGTTGTAGATTAACTAGAACTCATCGACTACTGGTAGAAATGTATCTTGCTGCTTTGAAAACAGTTTAACAATTTCTCATTAAAAAGTTAAATGTACTTTAAACATATTTATAATACACCCCAGCCAATCCCCCTCATAGGTATTTATCCACATATTCTCAGCAATTTTATTCATAACAGCCAAAAGCTGGAAACACCTAAATGCCCATCAAGTGAGGATTGGACAAGCAAATTGTGGTACACTTACGCAACGGAATACTACGTAACAATAAAAAATAATGACTTACTAATATATCAAACTGCATAGATCATTATCAAAAACATAATGAAGATCAATTTTAAAAACCAAACACAGAATATTACTACTACATAATTCAATTTATATGGAATTCTAAAACAGATAAAAATGTTTGCCCAGGGCAAAGGGCAGAGTTAGGGAATTAACTGCTAAACAGTACCAGGGGATTTTGGAGGGATAAAAATGTGACCTATCTTGATGGTGTTGATACATACACAGCCATATACATATGTCAAAACGTATTCCACTCCACACTTAAAATTGGTGAATTTTATTATATGTGACTTACATGCCTCAATAAAGCTGTTTTTAAAATCCAAAAACATAAAGAGCATAGTGCAAGATATTATAAAAAGAAAACAAAAAAGAATTATTAAAGGAAAAAAATAGAGCTTAATAAACATTAAAAAAACTTACATTATTAATCTAAGGTATAATGTGATGTGAAATTCTAATCTTCATTATATTATTCTCCCAAAATACACTACAAATCTGTAACAAGTAAAAAAACACCCATATACTTATTTAAATAGCTTCTCTTCTGTTTGATAGTCAAGGAAAGAGTATCTCTGGTTCTTAAAGAACCAGATTGTGACACCAGGAATGAGAGATTCTTACATGAACTGGGGCCCAGCTGCTAAAAAGGAAGCCCCACTGCGAGGCATTTGTTAACAAAATGCCAGTTTCAATGCCTCAGATGATAAATGTGGCAGTAAAGAAATATTTAGAAATACTAAAGCACATTTAAGTAAATAGGCTAATAAGGGGAGAAAAAAATAACTGACACTGCTCCTCTTCCATTGTTCACTCACACACATACACACTTTTGCACACAACTGAGAATAGGACTTTAAACAATTTCCAGAGGGTGACCCACATGATCAGTCTACATGCCTACAAACTGGGACCAGAACAGTTTTCTATGAACAAAGTTTAATGTAGAAGCAACAGTAGCATTCAGATTTCTCATAACTCTTACAGTGTTCTCTACCAAAAAGTAAAATATAATCAGCATTTGGACTTTTTTAGTGACGAAACATATATTTACATAAAACAAGACATGATCTAAATTGAAGAAAAGCCTGTCTAGAAGTTCGTCTTTCTTACCATACTGTTGTGACATAGCAGCAAAGTCATGAGGCTTAAAAAAAAAAATTGAGAGGGCTATAAGAAAGTGTATATGTGTGTTTGTACACTAAACCATGGATTCATATCCAAAACATGCAGAATTATGAACCGTGGGTTCATTTCCATACATAAAATATGTAGCCTGGATTCATGTTAGAGAAAAGAATATTAGGTTTTCTTATGTATTAAGATTTTATAAAGAAGATAAGGCTGGGGTTGGTGGCTCGCACCTGTAATCCTAGCATTCTGGGAGGCTGAGGAGGGTGGATTGCTTGAGCTCATGAGTTCGGGACCAGCCTGAGCAAAAAGCGAGACTCTGTCTCTACTAAAAATAGAAAAACTGAGGCAAGAAGATCACCTGAGCCCAAGAGTTGGAGGTTGCTATTAGCTATGATGCCACAGCACTCTACCCAGGGCAACAGCTTGAGACTGTGTCTCAAAAATAAATAAATAAATAAAAATAAATGAAATAAGTACTGTTTCAAAAATAAATAAATAAATAAAAATAAATGAAATAAGTACTGTTTATTAACCCATGAAAAGTCTAAAACATGTTGGAATAGTCACATATTAACGTAATAAATAATAAACCAAGAATAACTATACCTGAAACCTTAAAACTCCCCTAATCATATTTTTGGAAAAATATATTTACAATATTCTATTAAACATTGCTTTGTCTTTCTAAATAAAATGAGGGGTTCAAATACATGGTATTCTCAGAAGCAGAGAACTTAGGGAAGACCAAATAAATGTCAAACTCTTTGCTAGTCTAATAAAAAGCAAGACTCAAAGGTTTTTTTAATCCTTCATGAATTATGCACTTTCAACAATGGGAAAAGCAGAAATTACAGCTTGAACTAGAGAAAGCATGAATTATAGTTGGCCACAAAAACACAATGAAAAGGTTGTAATCAAGCAATAAAAACTTCAACTTTGGTTCATTATCAGAAACAGAAAAAATAAAAACACATGGGTTTGAACAGATGTAAATCAGTACCCAAGAGCTTTCCTCATAGGACATTCACTTCCCACTGAAATCAGAATCAAACTCCATTTACCAGTTTCAAAACTGCAAAGTTTTCAAAAGTACATTATACCTTCAACAATTGAAAGTATATTGGGGATTACAAATCATAACTTTTCTTCTCCCTTTACACCTTTATAAAAATACAATAAAATTCAATTTATCAATTTACTCCACACCTTTAATCCACTTTCTCATAGCATTTATTACACAGGCCACCTCTTTTTTTTTTTTAAAGAGAAAAGAAAAGTGTTGTTTGTTTTTTTTTTTATGTCTTTTTTTTTTTTTATTGTTAAATCATAGCTGTGTACATTAGTGCAATCGCCTGTACCCATTCTAAGATGCACCATAGATGCAGGCCACCTCTTTTTACCAACCTTACTAAACAACATCCTTTATTGTGTCAAACTTAAAACTGTCAAGAAATACTGGCCACTCATCCCCTTAGGGCAGGGTTTATATTTCCTTCAATAAATACTAATAACATACTTTTAAGATACTGTTATATAATTAGTGGTATATTTACTGATACATAATTTATTAATATATTAATGTACATCATATATTACATTATATAAAATTAGTATTTCCTTCAAGGCAAATTCAAGAAATTTGGGGAAAAGCTGGCGGATGAACATTCAGGTCAACAAATGTTTTTCCAGTCCCTCCTATACACCAAATACTATACTAAGGATGTGAAGGCAATTATGGGTACATATGATATGGGACAGATATCAGATGTAAACAAATAAGTGCAATACAGAATCTCAAAACAAAATATAGCAGAATAAAGCCTAACAATTCTTTAGTGTTAATATACCGTACAATTTATTTCTCATGATATTAAGCTATTAACATAATCACATAATTTTACTCGACTCAAAACTCAGTGTTATTTACTAATAAATTCCTCTTCCTTCACTTTCCCACCTTTTCATGCCTTGTCTTTATGAGAATTTTTTTAAAAAGAGTTTTTAAAAAAGACAAGAAAAAAACATTAGGGAAAAGAACATTGGGCTTTCTTATGCAGTAAAATTTCATAAAGAAGTATCTGCTATAAGCACTGTTTATTCAAAAATACTACAAAATCCAGTTGGGCACGGTGGCTCATGCCTGTAATCCTAGCACTCTGAGAGGCCGATGAGGGTGGACTGCCTGAGCTCACTGGTTTGAGATAAGCCAGAGCAAAAGCAAGACCCCATCTCTACTAGAAACAGAAAAACTGAGGCAAGAGATCACTTGAGGTCCAGAGTCGGAGGTTGCTGTGACCTATGACACCACGGCACTCTCCCCAGGGCAACAGAGTAAAACTCTATCTTAAAAAAACACATACATACAAAAACAAAAATACTACAAAATCCCTGTTCTAAAACAACAATTGATGGACTGCAGTTAACAGAGCAACTTATCTTGAAGGAATCATGAGAAAGGAACTTGATTTTTTTTTACTGAGTATATGCTAAATGAGCAACTTATGTAGCGAAGAACCACCTTGCCAAGCCCAACAGAGTGGATGAGAACAATGAACTTGTATTTGCTGCAGTATCCTTCACTATCCACCGACTCTTTTTAGACGGTAAGGCTGGGCAAACTCAGAGGGCTCTACGTGATAACACACAGGGTATTTCTCCACCCTCTCCCTTGCTACTTTCCACGGACATACTTGGCACCTCACAACATGAGAACAGAAAGTATCAGAGACAACCTGCCTCCAAGAGTACCAGGAATAGTATGGCAACTCTCATCCCACCACTCAAGAGAACAATTGGTCTGTATTTAATTGAAGTGATAAGATCAATCTGATCATTTCAAAAACTCTTTCTAAAAACAGGAGGGAAAAGTCGAACTTGCCATTTATTATTGAGCCCTTGAAACATACAAGGTTCACATGGATCAACATATTCAAGATTTTAATTTCTCTCTCTCAATCTAGTTTCTCTCAAAAATAATTTCCAAGCTCCTTTTCTCTTAATACCCTCTTTTGTTATCAAACCTCAAGGGGGGATTAGCCTACATCTGGTTGCTCACCACATGAAGATCTAATTACTGGGACAACCGAGGGTTGCCAAGGAAGAAGGAAACTCTTTGACACATTTTGTTGGGGGAATGGGAGAAACTGCCTAACCCACCTCCCTGGCTCAAGTAGACCATGGGGCTCTAAGGAAGGGCCGCGTGTACTGTGGCCTCAGGAAGTCTGTCTAAAGGACTGCAGAATCTCATCTCCTCTGTCTTGCAGAGAATCCACCATTTCTGGAAAACAACTCAACAAGTCAAGTAGTTAAGAAAGAGGATTATAAAAAACATGTATATGTCATTGAAATTTGTTAATGGAGCTGGTTACACTTTCTTCTCAGCTTGCTAGGGATCACCAGACCCCCTACCTGAACATTATGTTCTACTAACTCATCAGCAATATGATCACCTCCTAATACCACCATCCACTGTGGAACACAGCTCGTGCCCACCGGAAACACATTAAGAAAATCCTCTTTCAATCTACCTGCATTTAAAGGCATGTCATCTCATCTAAATTCAGCAGAGCACTGATCACTCTTGTGGCAAACACTCAGAGTGGCTGACTCTCAATCTCATATTCCCTGGCCTGCCTTTATCAAAAGTGGCTGATTAAATAAAACATTTGGTCTTCCAAACAAGGAAGGTCATGACACAGTTCTGGCTATAAGACATAAACAGGATTTTGCTGAAGAAGAGAAATAAGGAGCAGAAATTCTGAGAAAGCATTTGCTTCCCTGATGAAGAGGAGCAGAGGGAGCCGATCTTGCTAATGTGGGCATAACTGAAGCGAAGCAGTTACATATCCAGCAACTGAGTGTTGTAACCATGAGAGAAAGGATAAAAGGATTTAAGAGACATGCCCTGACATTATTGAGACACTACAGTACTTTGAGAAAAATATATTTGTTTAAGCCACTGTTCCACTATTTGTTTAACATATTTATAACCGGTAAAATTCCCACAATGTTGGTTGACACCTTTATGCTCACCAACACTGATGGAAAGAGAAAACAAGAAAGGAATATTCATATTTACTTCCCACAAAGAAGAAGAGGAAGACATGACTAAAGGTTGTGGGCAGAGGAACTATGGATTCAGGTGCACTTCCTAGAATTCTGGCCACAGTAACTAAACAACACTGTGATCTCGGAAAAGTTACTCAACCTTTCAAAGTTTCCTCATCTGCAAAATCATACAAATAACCCTTTCATAATGTTGCTTATAGAATTAAATCAGCAACACACATATCAAATTTAATAGCATATGGTATACTACATGCGCTTATTTAAAAAAATTAGAAACCTGCCTCCATCCACCACTACTACCACCACCATCACCCAGGAGGCCAATTCTTCAACTAAAATCAGTAGCTTTTGACCTCAAAATAATGATTCAAAACCACATGAAATTGAAAGAGAAAGCAGTTTCAAAGTCTCTCTCTTTCCACTCCCTCCTCTGCCGTGTGTGTGAACATGGGCTCCGGCCTAACGCACAGTATGCAACTGATAAATATTTGCTGAAGAGTAAATAAATTCCTTAGCCAAAATGTTAAGTTATAACAGTGAGAACATAAAAGATTGGCGCCATCAAGGTAAGAAAATAATTTCTATGACTCTCAGTAAGTCCTTTTTTTCAGCCACTAATAAGAACTAGAGATGATTTCTTTCTTAATACGTGTATTTTAAACAAAACTCAAAAGCAGTCCAAAGGATTTATGAAAATGTACTTATGAAGCTTTAAGCTACTTGAAAGAAAAGACTATAAATGCAAATTGTTATTCTCTTTTGGGGGGATTACAGCTGCCCTGCCAAAATCCAAAGCTTTTCCTCAAAGACTGAACGTTATTTCATTTTCTTCCTGTTATTTTAGCCTTTAATAGTCAATGTGATAAGTGTGAAGTTTTTGATGAAATGGTTATAGAAGATAACATGCCGGCTACCAATCTTGCTCACTATTCTTCTTTTCAAATTTACGAGCAAGTAATCTATCTTGTATATCTTCTTCCAAGTTCAATTCTCTATTTTCTAGATCATTACCCCATTCATACCTCAATTTAGTAAGCTCATTGACACTGTTCACCTGTTTTGCAACTCAACAAATATAATCTTGTATGTGAACAAAATCATAGTGTCACAAAGGATAACCATAGTTTTTTAAATCAAAGGTGAAGCATTTTTCATGGTATTTCTAAAGTCTCGTTACTCTACGTTAGGGTTTCTCTTTTAAAATGTAGGCATGAAAACACTAAAACTCACCTAACACTATGTTTTAAAACATACTCTAAAATATAAAATTATAATAAATAAGATTTTATACAAAATAACAAGAGTATCATAAAACACTTCCTTCTACTGTTAACCCTTTAAAAATTCAAGCGAAACCAAGCATTTTCTCAATTCTCTCATTCTTTGATTATTTCTAGCATCCACTAGACTCAATTTTCATTTTTTGTTATATTCTTGAACTTACACACTACTCTCCTAGAACATTTCAGAAAACATTTTGTGCACCACTCCAATTTTAGTATGTACTCTACTTACTTAAGTTCTCAGGGTTCTGTCACTTAGATAAAAACATGAAGCCTTATTAAGAGTTTTATTTCTCAAGGCATGTAAATCAGAAGATAGATTTCACATTCCCTGACAAATTTGTAAATGTGTATGTGCAACTAAACAGACAAGCAGTGAAATGTGAAGGTACAGAATTAGAAACTGGCACATGAACACTTTCACCTGCCTGAGTGTATCAGGCAAGAAAATAAATGTTAAGGTTCATTACCAACCAAGGATATAGACAAGGAAGAAACAAGGAGGGAACTAAATTTTAAAAACCTGAGGTCTTATTCACCACTCCCTAATCCCCAAAAAAGGCTAGGTCAAGGGCTTGCTGACCTCTAAAAAATAGCCTTGCAAAACCCAGCTAGGAGCTGACATCTTTGAAATTCTTTCTGCAATACCCAGACTAAGCTCATCACCCTCTTTTCTGTGCTGCCTCTTTACCTGGTACACACTTCTCTTTTTATTGACCACATGTTATGACTGTTCACATGTCTTCTCCAGTGCTGCTCCCTCTCATATACCCTGAAACCTTAATTGGATCTCTGTCTCCAGCGCTTCTGCCTGGCACATAGTGGATACTCAAGCAGAGGTATAGATTGAACTTGAGTAAAAATCATTTTTTCTAAACATTATACCTCTATGACAAAAATAAATGACAGTTATAAAAGAAAGCCAAACTTATTATAACCATATACTTTTTTTTAACATTTATTCTTTCTCTAGCACACAATTATTAAGCACCACAGGTAAAAGAGCAGAACTGAGTGATTTAACACAGGACGTAGCCAATGCTATTCATATGAGAAAGTTGGTTTAATTAATGTAGCGTTTTACTTTGGCTTAAATTCCTATGTGTTATAGGTATGCATATGTCTCTCTCTTGTTCTTGCTCCCATTTTTTTATTAATAACAAGAAAGATTTTAAGAAAACTGAAATTCAAAGGAGAATACAGAATCATTATTTTTCAACGTCTAGTCATTACTAAAAATTACATTCTCAACACTTAATCAATTTTGTAACATTTTACATGTTCTCAGCTCTCCCTGTGTGAAATTTTTAAATTGGAAAACAGGTGAGGCATCTTTCTTTGTAGTGACTGAATAAATTTTTGCTCTATGAGCATAGAATGGTCAAAGAACTGAATTTACAAGTACCCTCCCAAAAAAGTATTTCTGAATTCAGCTGTTTCCTAGCAACAGAATCTGCAGATATTTTCTCATCACAAGCAGGTAATGGGGATAAAATCTGTGTTTCCGTGCACTCAGGTGTCAATGAAACAGCACGGTTCAGTGGGGAAAGAAAAAGTATAAATAATGTGTCAAAATATTAAGTATTTTATAGCCAATTTAGGCTAGTGGGTAATTACAATTCTTAAATAAATGATGTGAAAATGGACATGTTTATAGAGGAATGTGGGGGGGAAATCTTACCTTTTCTGTGCATGAGGGAAGGGAAAAAACCACACAGGTAACCATGAAAGTAGTAACCTAAGGATTATTCTGAAGATTTCCGTCATGAAGAATAAAGCTGCTATTCCCAAGGCAGCTGGAGTTTAAACCTGGTTTTATACTGCATCATAAATTTAGAAGCAAAATCTAAAATTCACACCTTCCATACTCCAGTGAAAAACTATAAAGAGTAACAATTTGAACCACTAGAGCCAGCCATGGTGATTCTTCAGAAGTATTCTGAGCTCATAAACATTTGCAATCAAGGTTTTAGAAAGATTTTGCACGTACAGCACTTTGCACATATTATCAGGTACACAGTTCACTCATAACAGTACACTTTAGTGCGACCCTGTGTCGTTTTAGTTTTCTCAACAAATCAGAAGAATGCAAACATGCAGCTCTCACAAGGCAACTCATCAGATCCTGAGCACCCACTCATTATAAGGCACTGTGCTAGGTGTCAGAGATAATTAAGTTGCATGTGGCACAATCTCTACCCTAGAGCTGCCCAAGAATTTAAAATATGCAAAGGAAACACGTGCTCAAAGGTGAATCAGAGAAAGCAAGAGAGAAGCAGAGGTATTTTACTGGGCCTGGGGAGGTAACAGAGTATAGTCAAATGGGCGCTGAATTTAAGGAGTTTGGGGAGATCTACCATCAAGGACTCAAGCCCTTCACTAACGAACTACATCGAACCCAAGCTGTTCACTAACAATTTGTATGGGTTTTAGTAAGCTGGTAAGCCTTTCTGGGGCTAAATTTTCATGGGCAAAATGAAAAGGCATGATTGGCAAGCTTTATAGTGAGTCTGTTATAAAAGAAAGCATTGGGATAAGCACTGCCATATTTTCCAGGAAAAACAAGTACATCCCTTGGCCTTTGGGAGGGAATTAGGTCGTGAGGGTGGAGACTCATGAAAGGGATTAGCACCCTTTTAATAAGACATGAGAGAGTTTGCTTCCTTGCTTTCTGCTCTCAACTATGTGAGGATATAAGCAGAAGACAGCTAGCTGCAAATGAGGACGCAGGCCCTCTCCAGACACTGAATCTGCTGGTATCCTGCTCTCAGACTTCTCAGCCTCCAGAATGTTGAGAAACAAATGTTTGCTGTTGATGTCACCCAATCTATGATAATGTGTTATAGCAGCCTGAACTAACTAAGACAGTATCTATAAACCTGGAGTTTGCATTCTAGTTGCCAAGGAAAAGCACAAAACAGCACACAAATGAATACCATACAAATCTAAAATCCCTCCTGCTCTAAAAATTCTAAGCCTATATACTAACATTTGGGGTAACTAGAAAACAAAAAACTTGAAATGAGACAACCATTGAAATTCTGACCACCAATAATTTTTATAATCACAAAACACAGAACTGTACAAAGCACTGTAAATTAACAGAAAAATCAGTTTATTATTTTTCATATGAACTAACCCCTTCAAATGAACAGATAATAAATGTATATAGGACTTCAGAATTTTCAAGGCACTTTCATATATGCCACTGACCTCTTTCAACAAGTGAAACCTACTCTACTGAAAACCTCGACTATTATCACTAAAATGAGAAAATAACTTTTACTCAGTACTAATCTCTGAATGATGCCAATAGCTTTGTTTTCCTAAAATTTGATATATATTTGTGTGTGTACATCTGTATAAATACAAATATAGAGAGAGAGACAGAGGGAGACACAGAGACCGAGAAAAATGCTAGAACTTTCTTATAATGACTTATCATTCAAGTCATTGATCTCTGCAACCATTCCTATAACACACGTGTACTCAGCTGGGTGTTTAGGACTCTTCTCTCCTCACATGCCACTTCTTAGAAATTGCATCCACTAGTTTGGCTTTAAATTTCACAACCCTGTGGGTGACTTTCAAATCTATGTCTGAATCTCTAAGCACTCTTCCAAGTTCCAACCCAAATTTATCAGAATGTCCTATTAATATTATAAATTTAACTTACCCCAAATCAAAATCATTGTCTCTCACAAATAGCTCTGTCTCACTTCCTACTACTAAAATACGTCTCCAGCATCAGCACCACCAGGTTACAATGGTGATTCTGAGCTGGAAGTACATAAGAGGGCCTACTGATGTGAAGAAAAAATTACTAATATCTATTCCTATTTTTTTCCTCATCCTGTTTAAACACCCATTTTATAATGGCTCCATCTGTACATTAGGGGGACTGTGACGTTTTAACTGAGGTAACACAATCAAAAAAGTTTGGAAACCACTATCAAATAGAAAACTCAAACTCTTTAATTTATAATACCCACTGTTAAAATATGAGCTTCTGCTATTCTTCTTCATAAATACTACATCTCACCAATATACCACTAACCATTCACCAAACATAGCCCATGTTTTCCAGCATCTAACCATTTACCTCTCCAACATGATCAGCTTAAAAGTATTACCAACACCCCCAGAAGCCTTCTCAAATGTGCAGTGATATTTTTGGTTGTCATGGAGACTGAGAGCCACTGTTGGTATTTAATGGATAATGGCCCGGAATGTCCAATGTCATGAAAAGTATTAGCTTTTTCACAAAAAGAACTGTTGTCCAAAATGTCAACAGAAAGAAAATAGGTTAACAAAACCAAGAACAATAAGAAAAGGGAAATAGCCAATGATGAGACAAACCTCAGTGTCTTCCACAGACACAACCTTGAAGAAACTCAGAGTATACCCACAAAACTAATCAACTCACCATGAGTATTAGTAGGAGAAAGAAGAAATTTAAAAATCAACTGTGAGTAGTAACAAGTAAAAACCAAGAACTTCTAGGCTTAATAGTACATTATGACCTATCCGAATACTATTACGAAAATTAAATTATTTCCCGCAAAAGCACAGAACAAGGGTATATAATTGAAAGTATAGCCATGCAAATATGGAAATAAAACGAAACACTTACTGCCAAAGCTTTGGACAGTTTGGCTCTAAATTCATTCAAGATGATTGCCACAATATCCTTATGTGGTACATAAGCAAAGCCATCTTCCAAATAGACTTTCCTTCCTCGGAACAAATCCAGAGCATCAGGAAAAGGAACCTGAATTCAGAGTAAAATAGGAAAAATGAGTTGGCACCTATCATTAAGAAATTCTCCTGAGTCTTCATATGTATTAAGTCTAAATAAAGAAATTCATTACTGCTAGCAGGTCTAAAAGAAAAGCAAAAAGATCAATTTACACTCCTTAAAACAAAACAGACAGCATTAAGAAGAAGCAGTATAAAACTATGTTCATTTCAAAATAGATGCTTTGAAAACTAATATTTAACATCAATACTAAAAAGCTAAGTTAGAATACTACCTTGTATCTTTAACCTCTGAATTTAGAAATTATAATCCTCAGAATTTCAAACTCCTAATCAAGACCTCTAAGCATGTCATTCACCTCATAGGACATACTCCACACTTCATTCTGAATCAGATTGAATCCTAATTTGTATATAAGATATTCTGTGCCAAAACTTACATGTAAATAAAGTGATCTGAATTTCTTCATCTATGTTTCCATTCTTACTCTAAAAGAATTTACTGGAAAAGCTAAGCACTAGGAAATGGAAATAATAAGCATTCAGTTTTGCTATTAAAATAAGTATTTACCATGAGTATTTATTACATTACCCCTTCCCCCCACCCCCGTTCCATAAGTATTTATTAAAAGAAAACTCTACTTAAAAAAAGAAGAAAAAGAAAGAAAATTCTACTTAGATTTTTTTTAAGTCCTATGAACTATCCTAAAATTCTAAGACATAAGCAGAATATGATATTGATAAACTATAAAAATTATCCTCACTCTCCAATACAGAGTCTTTCTCCTTGTTAAAACTTAGGTTTAGGCCAGGCTCAGTGGCTCACGTTTGTAATCCTAGCACTCTGGGAAGGCTAGGAGGGTGGATTGCTTGAGCTCAGGAGTTGGAAACCAGCCTGAGCAAGAGCAAGACCTTGTCTCTAAAAAAAACTTAGCAGGCACCAGTCATAGCAGGCACCAGTCATGGCAGGCACCAGTCATGGCAGGCACCAGTAGCCCCAGCTACTTGGAAGACTCAGGAAAGAGGATTGCTTGAACCCAGAAGTTTGAAGTTGCTGTGAGCTATGATGCCACAGCACTCCACCAAGAGCAACAGAGTAAGACTCTGTAAAGTAAATAAATAAATAAATAAATAAATAAATAAAGATTTTTAAAAGTTAGATGAAAAATGATCCCCAAATTCACCTATTCATCCTAGTTTTAGGGAAGAGTCAAGTCTATATGCCAATTCTCCTGTATATCTAACAATATCTCCCACTATAAACAGATTATGTATTTTTAAGAGAGAGCTTTTGATTAACTGATTTCTACAACTACAATCACAGTCCTTGTCCTCAAGGAGTTCATCACTGAACTGAAAAAAAAGCAGACAGACACACACGTGGCAAGTCAGACAGCCCTGCAGGGCAGTACTGAGTGACACTGGACCAGAGGACATAGTTCGCATATGACTTACCGGAGAAGCAGGTAAGAAGGGTTACTGCAATAACAGAGGCAAGAAAAGGAGGCAGATTTGTAAACCTGAGTTCCAATCCAAGCTCTGCTACTGAATTTAATGAATGCCTCTAAAACTCAACAGCCAAATCTATGAAACTGAGAGAAGGGAGGAAGAGACAGGCTAAATGACCCTTAGAGGTTCTTTAGCTGTAATATTCCACAATTCTAGCTTATTAAGGTGGTCACAGTGGAAATAAAAATTCCCAAGCAAAAGCAGAAGGTGAGATGAGGGCAGAGTAATGGAAAATCTGTGGTGTGAGAGGAATAAATATTGATTCCCACACTTTATGTGTGAAAGGCTGACTGAATCATGACCCAATAGGTAGAAATCAGTAAATTGGAATGGGTAGCTAATATGGTAGCAGGCATGCACCCACAATAATTAGCACATCCTTTAAAGAAATGTAGAGCTGCAGTCAAATAAAATGATTTCCGCTCTCATCTCTTCCTCTTCTGGAACTATTCAGTCCAAAAGCTATTTGGCGAGCGCATGTAAAATAGATACCTACGCTAAGAGCTGTGTGAAAACTGAGGCAGCCAAACACAGGATGCTGGAATCTGAGGAGGTTAAGAAAGGCATTCCCACCAAAGAGCAAGTAGGCTTACAGCGTCAGAGCCCAAGAGGAATGAGAGGGAGAGATGATAGGGGTGGGGGGCAGACCAAAGCACAGATCAGAGACCAAAAGCAGTAAAAGGGGGTTCCCATAACAAGTCAGGGATCCACACAGGGTGTCGGGGCCAAGTGGGTGATGCCAGTACCCTTATAGGGGACAGCCCTGCCCAGGGCACAGAAGCCCAAACAATGCAGGGAGAGTCTTCCTTTAAGAATATGGCCTGCAGGCTTGGCACTTGTAGCACAGTGGTTCCAGCGCCAGCCACAAACGCCAAGGGTGGTGGGTTCAAACCCCGCCCAGGCCAGCTAGACAGCAATGACAGCTGCAACAAAAAATAGCCAGCCGCTATGGCAGGTGCCTATAGTCCCAGCCACTTGGGAGGCTGAGGCAAGAAAATTGCTTAAGCTCAAGAGTTTGAGGTTGCTGTGAGCTGTGACACCACAGCACTCTACCAAGGGTGACATAGTGAGACTCAAAAAAAAAAAAAAAAAGAATATGGTCTGTAGTAGGAAGTCAGAGCCCAAGCAGGGTGAGGAGGCACCAGTGGGAGGGGACAGCCCTGCAGATAATGTTGGATACTCTTAGTGCCATGAGAATAGTCACTGTGCAAGGGAGGGAGTAGCTGTGGTGATGAGAGTCTGTATTATACAAAGGGGTTAATTAAATATTTCTATAAAGCTAAATGCAACAAGTCTAACAAAATGTAAGAAACATTTTAAATGCTTACATACCTTATAAACTGACTCCAACTCGAAGACAGTTGGAGATGAGGCAATAATGTCCTTTTCTCGGAGACTCTTCTCATCGTCACTTATCTTTAAAAAAAATTTTTTAACTGTTTAAAAAATGTAAAGTCTTCATCAGTTTCAATAGAATACTTCTGTTCTAGTGAATAATCTATACATTAATAAAGAACTGTAAAACTGACTTCTCAAAACATCCCTAATATGATTAGTAAATCATTATCATTGTCATTAAAGAAGGCAAAATATGGAAGAAAATCTAAATTCAATATTCTTTCAAATTTTAACTCTGTCAATTTCTAAAGAAATACACTAAAAGGACAGTAGCAGAGAAGCAAAAAATATTATAAGAAAAAGGAAAAAATTATAACAAAAATTCAAGTTAATTTAAGAATAAAAATGAATATTACCTCAATTCAAGAGTTATGTTAACTTATTAAAAGACCTATTTGAGGTTAGAATGGTTTAACTATTTCTCCATTTTCTAGCCACATAAGTCAAGCCCAAACTTAAAACATTACTTTTGCTAGGAAGAATTATAATTTTATTATCTGAGACTGATTATGACCTTATAAAAGAAAAGACTGATAAATCTAACCAGATATTAGCTTTAAACTTCTATACAAAAAAAGTGTGCATATCTGTAAATGAAGATAAAATATAAATGATAAACTAAAGGAAATATTTACATCATCTGACACCTGAGTTACTTATAGCAAGCCCCTTGGTGAGTGATTTTCAACCGTGTGCCACGGCACACTGGTGTACCATGAGAGGATCTTAGGTATGCCATGAAAATTTTTAAAGATCATTAATTAAATTATTTTCAAAAGAAGATCAAAGCACAGTAAGTATATTCTTTTCTTTACTCTTTTCTTGGTCAACATAATTTAAGTGTGCTGCAAAAGTTTAACTTTAGGTTCAATGTGTCATGAGATGAAAAAAAAGTTTAAAAACACTACCCTGGGTACTAGTACGTCAGTACAAGTGATCCACCAATAGTAAAACATGAATAGCCAATATTCATAAAAGTCAAAATAACAAATGGTAAGTTAAAATAATAACGGATACTATTTTCTGCCTATTAAAGTGTGAAAGTTAAAAAGACTTACAATATATAACATTGGAACAATTCTCTGTGTGGGGCACTTTGGCAATACATCATGTATATATCAAATAGCTTTAAAAAATGCAAACTCCAATAAGTTTACTTCCAGTAAACTTAAGTAAGAAGCAGAAGAAGTATGCGAGTAAGAACCATATTTCATCATCATAGAGTTACTTATAAAAATAAAGGGGAAAAGCTAAATTTCCAAGAAGTATCTGGTTAAATAAACTGCAGGGGACTACATTATTCAAATCAGCCTCTTTCAGAAAACAAAAACATTAATAAAATTTTAAAACATCATCTTTACGGCACAGAAGGTTTATATACAAGGTTGGAGCCATTCAAAGTGGGGTGTCTAGTAAGAGGCACATCCTCAGGGAATGCCAAGGTTTTACATAGTCCCTGATTCACTGCACCAGGCACCAGGCAAAGGTAAACTCAAATCCTCTCAGGAGAAAAGTACCTTCACAGTATGCCTCAAAGTATTTCTACATATAAATTTTCAAATACAATGTCAACCATGTCTTATAACAAGGAACATAATAAAACTATGCTTCATGAGCAAAAACAATAGAAAAAACTCATAAAGAATACAGATAACTATGTTACTATGAGTAAAGAAATAAAAGACAAGCCAAATAATAGTCATATAAATGGGAAAATAGAAGAAGTGATTAAAAAAAGAGAGAGAGAGAGAATCTCTAGAAAACAGACAAAAAAACTAGGAACAGAAATAAAGTACTCAATGGAAATCATAAAGAAACACCTTAGGCTAAGCACCTAGCACTTTGGGAGGTATAGGCTGGAGAATCACTTGAGGTCAGAGGTTGGAACTAACCTGAGCAAGAGTGAGACCCAGTCTCTACTGAAAATAGAAAGATGGCTTGTTGTAGCCATGCGGCAACTCCAGTCCCAGCTTCTCAGGAATCTAAGGCATGAGCATAACAAGCCTAGGAATTTGAGGTTGCAGTGACCTCTGATGATACCACTGCACTCCAGCCAGGGTAATAGAGTAAGACCCTGGCAAGAAAGGAAGGAGAAGAGGGGAAGAGAGAAAGGGGAGAAGAAGGAAAGGAAGAATGAGGCAATAGGGGATGGGAGTTGTGGGGGAAGGGAAGAAAAAAGAAACTCCAAGTTAAAAAAAAATTAGCCAGGTGTGGTGCCTGTAGTCCCAGCTATTCAGGAGGCTGAGGCAGGAAGACCGCTTGAGCTTAGGAGTCTCAGGTTGCAGTGAGCTATGACGATGGCATGGCACTCTAGCCCAAGCAACAGAGTGACACGCTGTCTCAAAAAACAAGACAAACAAAAAAATACCTTAAATTCTAATTATTGCAGACAATTACTTCTAGGGGTCAACTAGAACTTTTATCAGCCCTCCCTGATTTGTTCTGTAAAATGTAAATTTAGTCAAAAGGCCACACTCAAGGATCTAGAAGGCCACATGTGGCCCCAAGGCCACAGGTTCCACCACCACCCCCAAGAGATTTGAATTAAAATTGGCCTGGACTTGTATTAACCCCAGGCTCATGAAAGAAACAAATGAAAACCCTTTTAGAGAAAGATACATTCCCGCTAGGCCTCAATATAGTCTTCCAAGTAACTTTCCAAATATAATCTCTAGCTCACAAAAATAACAAAGCACACCAGAAATAAAAACCAGATATGTAAAGCAAAAAAAGTATAAGAATAGGAAAAGAAGAACAAAAACTCTATTTATTTCCAGGTTATATGTTTAGTATACTTAAAAAATGCAGAAGGATCCACAAATAAATTATTAGAACTACCAGCCTAACTAAACAAGGTTTCTAGATTCACATACAGAAAAACCACTTGTATTTCTATACACCCGCAACAAAATTCAATAATGGAATTTTTTTTTTTACCATTTACAATGAAATCAAAATTATCAAAAGACCTAGAAACAAATCTAACCAAAGATGTGCATGGCCTCCACAAAGAAACTGAAAAAAATCTAAGTAACAGAGTTACTTGCAACAGGAACTGGATAACTTAATATTGTAATTGTTTTAATTCTCCTCAAAAAAACAAAATTCCTATAGATTCAATATAATCCCAAACAAAATGACAATAATCTTTGTGTGTGTATAAATTTATAAGCTGGTTCTAAAATGTACATAAACATCCGAAAAGCCAAGAACCACCAAGACAGAAATAAGAAAAAGGTAGTCAGTCCAACAGAAAAATGAGCAAAAAGATGAAGAGACCCTTAAAAAAAAAAAAATGAAAAAAATCAACGGGTCAATAAGTACGTGAAGTGATGTTCAACCTCCTTAGTTATCATGGTAGTGCAAATTATCACCACAGTGAACCTCAACGACACACCACTACACAACCACATACAAAACCAAATAGCAAAGTGAAAAAACATGTTGGTGAGGGTATGGAGGAACAGGGACTATCAAACATTGTTGGTGGGAATATAAATACTACAACCCCTTGGGAAAAATATTTGGCAGTTTCTTATGAAACTAAAAATATCTCCCCTATGATCTAGCAATTCCATTACCAGGCTGGGAAAAATGAAAATGTGTCACTCCCCTAAAGACTTATATGGTCTCATTTATATGAACTTCCAGGACAAGTAAAACTTATCTATAGTAGGAAAATATTTCAATAGTGGTCTCCTGGGAGGCTAATACAGGGATTTACTGGGATGGAGCATGAGGAAACTTTATGGGCCGATGGTAATGTTCCATATCTAGTAAAGAGTTTAGGTTAAACAAGTTTATGCATTTGTCAGAACTCATGAACAGGTACATTTAAGAGCTATGTATTTCATAGTATGTAAATTTTACCTTAAGTAAAAAAAGACAACTCTTAACCAGTGAAATTCTAGTTAATATTCATATAGTAGTATTTCATGGAAAATATATTGATTTTTGCTGACTTACCTTGAAATGAACTAGGAGGTGGAGAGAGAAATGGATAGTATACGATAAAACAGAGTAAAATATAAATTGTGAAATCTAAGTAATGAGTACAGGTAGACTTCTACTTCAAAATTCTTAGTACTGACTGGGCACAGTGGCTCACACCTGGAATCCTAGCACTCCAAGAGGCCAAGGTAGCTGAATCACCTGGATTCACAAGTTCAAGATCAGCCTGAGCAAGAGCAAGATCCTGTTTCTACAAAAAATAGGAAAACCAGCAGGGCCTGAGTTGGGCCTATAGTCCTAGATGCTCGGGAGGCTGAGGCAAGAGGATCACTCAAATCCAGGAGTTTGAGGTTGCTATGAGCTATGACACCAGGCCCGGGCAAGAGTGAGACTCTGTCTCAAAAAAAATAAATAAATAAAAATAAATAAATAAATTCTTATGACTCTCCTAAAATAAATCTGTAAGGGAGTGTGTTTCTCTATAAGTTTATGCATAAGGAAAAGTCTATACTAAAACATAACTAACACTAAGTAAAGGAAGGCAGAAGAAGGAAAATTTTTATTTTCTTATAATTTGCATATATTTTATCAAATTTCTCCTGTAGATATTTTGTATTCTGGATGTTATCATAAGCAGTATTTTTTATTTTGATTTCTAATTATTCATTGTTTTCTTGTATACTCTTTTATTGTGTTCTGTTATTTCAAAGTTAAAGATACTGCTTACCAATTTAAGTCCAGTAAGTATTAGATTGACATTGTAGAATCACATGGGTTCAAATCTGCTGAGACTAAGATTCATGTTTTCATCACAGTACAGGCTAAGCACTTTTTCTCTGTGTTTCAACAGAAGGTAAAAATCCAATAGAAAATTGGTTTTCAAATGTATTTTTAGGAGCAAAAATTTTCCTTCAAAGGAAATCCTATCTAGATGAGTACTTCAGATTTTTTTTTTTTTTTTTAAGTGCTCTGGTTGAGGTAAGACTGGAGCTGAAAGCACTGCCCAGTCAGCCCACTAAGATGCCAGTCCTACTCTTTAGTGACCCCATTCCCAAAATCATGGTCAGAAAACCCCCTACAACATAGTTAAGCGCAAACAATGCACTAAGACTGATGGCAACAGATCAACTGAAACACAATAGCTGGTTGGCTAACAGCCATCTCTCTACTGTGCAATGGCTCACAAGGTTTGCTCACAAGTTGTTACATGAAAATTGAAATATGGCATACAGCATGGAGAAAGCAGTTTAGGACCATGAACCTGCATAGTATTCAAAAGTTGATAAAGGTTGAGATCAATGCATACATCTGCTAGTTACTATGCTAACCATTTTACTTATACTATCTCATTTAATCCTACCAACAACCCTATAAGGTAGATGTCACCTTGATGCAGGACAAAGCAGCACCATGACCTGCTTCCTTAGCCCTGGAGGTGTTGATGCTCCTGTGGATGGAGGAACCAGCCTACTGCAAGGTCCAGACACCTGCCAGGGGAGATGCTGGCACCAGGCTGTCTCCTCCACCTGGACTTCTGACTGGTCAGTTTCATGGATGGTGCCTTGCTGTCTCCTCCACCTGCACTTCTGACTGGTCAGTTTCATGGATGGTGCCTTGCTGACTCCTCCACCTGCACTTCTGACTGGTCAGTTTCATGGATGGTGCCTTGCTGTCTCCTCCACCTGCACTTCTGACTGGTGGATTTCCTGTCAGTTTCCAAGGCCTGAGAGCTCATTGGACAGCTGGCTGTAACTGACAGGACTCACACCCTAGCAGAACAACCTCCCTGCCACTATATAAACCCCTGGGCAGAGAGCCCAAAGGCAGACCTCCAGGGAAGAAGCAGGAGAGCTTGTGCCCCTCCTGGGTTCTCTCTTGGTTTTTGTAGTTGTTGTAATTTTTGGTTTCTGAAAATAAATCCTGACTTAGCACTGATCCTGTGGTCCATTGATATTCCCAGACCAAGAACCTAAAATTCCGGTATCAACCTTAGTTTTACAACTGATTAATATGAGTACAAATAAAACTAGATTTCCAACCAATGTCTATTCAACATTGAAGCCCACTAGGTTATGAGGTCTCCAAACAAATAAAGAGATACAATAATATTATGCAGGAGAGTTGAACAAACATAACATCAAAAGCAATAAAATACTAGGTCATCAATTAGAAACTTAAACCTCAATTCCTTTTCTGTAATGAACAAGACAATAAGAAGCAAAACTGTAATACAACTAGATGCCATAAGAAATCTTACAGGTAAAAATTTAAGAGGATGTCAAAGCACAAATTACATATAATCAACACTCATTCTAGAATATTTAAATTGAGGGTTAACAGCAGCAAATATTTCTCTCAGAGCTAACATCAGAATATTTTGCTTTAGCATTTGCTTTGTTTACATATATCTCTATTGACAGTAATTTTTCTCCTTAATTGACTATTTACCTCTTACTTTGCATTCCGTAAGGGAAATCCTCTGACACTCAAATATGCAACCAGACACACACTTCAGAGAATATTTCAGAGGAGGTAGCTATGTTTTAGAAATCTTCATGTCTTCCCAATAGTCATTCACTATGTTTTAAGTAAACATCCAATTTATATATAAAAATATATTACGAATTTTCTCAGCAAACATTTTTCTGACTAAACAAAATTTTAATTACATGCCTATGCTCCCCACATAATATAAGAATAATTATATTGTTTTGGTATTGTTTTTGCCCAAATACTTTTTATTAAATCTAGCAAAACTGAAGTTAAGGCCAAATGTGTTAACCTGCTGTGGGTCTTTCACAATCACTTACTACAGCAACGAGGAAATAAATCATTATCTTTGAACATATATATATATGAATATGTTTGTCCTAATATATATATATATATATATATATATATATATATATATATATATATAT
>CAUYPK010054682.1:0-59429 GCA_963574355.1 Loris lydekkerianus
CTTTCCTCCTTTGCTGTAACAGGGAGACACCTCAGGGCCCCCCCCCTTTTTTTTTTTTTGAGACTGAGTCTGAAGCTGTTACTCTGGGTAGAGTGCCATGGTGTCACAGCTCACAGCAATCTCCAGGTCTTGGGGTTAGGCAATTCTCTTGCCTCAGCCCCTCAGTAGCTGGGACTACAGGTGCCTACCACAACACCTGGCTATTTTTGTTGTTGTTGTTGCAGTTTGGCCAGGGCCAGGTTCGAACCCGCCATCCTCAGTATATGGGGCCAGTGCCCTACTGACTGAGCCACAGGCACCGCCCCTTTCTTCCTTTTTTGATCAAGAAATTCTCTCTAAGCTCCCCCCAGAGGCAACTTGGGACCCAACTGTTTCCCCTCAATGTAAAGGGCACTTCCGTGAAGCATGGCCACGGCACCTTCCCAGGGCAGGTGTCGCTGGGAGAGCACTTAAATAAAACCTCTTTAAGAAGTTCAAGTTAAATGACATGTGTATTCAACAAAGGTGATCACAAAATTAAACAATGAATATATACTTGTATATGAGATAATTGAGAAAGGGATGTAAAATTCCAAGCTACATTAAGTGGCTTATGCGGACTCTGTACATACATAGTCAACACTTCTGCCACCACGGGTTGTGAGGACAGGCCCTGCCCCACTGCAGCAGCTCTGGAGCGTGAGCCAGCCCTATTACAGTAGAAAACCACACCAGTGACAACAGTGCCCTCAGAGGCTATCAGAGGACTGCTGACCTACCAGGTGTGCGGCACGCAGCGAGCATCCACTCCCAGTCGGCGTTGCTGTTTCTACACCCTGAATCAATGCTAACAGGGTTTGCTCTTTGGGGGAAGGGAAAGAAGCCTCTTACCCTCCTTTGTGCTTCTTTTTCTTTGGAGTGTCTTCTTCTGATGTCCTCCTGCCTCGGCCTCGGGACCCTCTCTTTTCTTTCTGACCTCGACCTTCTAAAAAAATAAAAAATAAAAACCTAAATTATTTTCAATAATAATTATTATTATTCTGTAAGAATTCACTAACTCAAAAGAAGACCTGCTCAAATATGATGTTTACCATAATATTCCTAATATAGTTATTGACAAAATTCTTCAAAATCCCACACTTAACAAAAATAAAGGAAAAATTAACAGACTTGCTTTTCAGCCCTCGCCCCCCGGAGCTCTCGAAGTCACTGCCCTCCATCTTGTCCTTCAGATCCGCCTCGAAGCGTGCCAAGTCTGCGTCGAGCCTTCGTATGTGCTTATCCACCTACAACGGAGACTCAAAGCCTTATTTCCTTTTTTCTTTGAGACATAAACTCACTGTCACCTAGGTAGAGTACCATGGGGTCATAGTTGACAGCAACCTCAGGGTCTTGCTCTTCTTCAAGCTGGTCTCAAACTCCTGAGCTCAACCAATCCACCTGCCTCAGCCTCCCAGAATGCTAGGATTACAGGCATGAGCCACCATGCCTAGCCCAAAGTTTTATTTTCAAACAAAAGCACAACACCTCAAAACTCACAAATGCACAAAGAAATCCACCAGGAAGCACCTCCTTGCCTGTAACTGAATCTATAATTAACAAAAGCTCTGCTGAGACAAGACCCACTATTTTAAAGTTTATGCAAGGTATTTTCCTGCATAGTTTGACACATCAACAGAATAAATCCTATTTAGGGAAAAAACATAAGGAAAGGCAATAATGAGAAATAGAGTTGTGAAATGCAATAGACAAAGGGGTAGAGACATTTGATATGGAATCCTAATTTAAAAATCTAAACAGGCACAGAACGCATAACTACAGTCCCAGCCCAGGAGTTTTGAGGCTAGCCTAGACAACACAGCCACTCTCCATTTCTCAAAAAGCAAAAATCTCACATTGACCCACACCTGCAATCTTAGCAAGACGGGTGGGAGCAAGACCTGGGCTGAGGAGTTCAAGACCAGCCTGAGCAAGAGCAAGACCCTGTCTCTAAAAAAAACCAAAAACCCAGGCATTATGGCAGGCGCCTATAGTCCCAGCTACTCAGGAGGCTAAGCCAAGAGGATCACTTGACCTCAAGAGTACGAGGTTGCTGTGAGCTATGATCCCATGGCATTCTCCCCAGGCAAAATGAGACTGTCTCAAAAAATAAATAAATAAATAAAATCTAATCTAATATGGTCTATAAACATATTGGGTTTTTTTTATTTTTTTATTTTTTGAGACAGAGCCTTAAGCTATCACCCTGGGTAGAGTGCCATGGCATCACAGCTCACAGCAACCTTCAACTCCTGGGCTCAAGCAATTCTCCTGCCTCCACCTCCCAAGTAGCTGGAACCACAGGTGCCCGCCACAACACCCAGCTATTTTTTTGGTAGCCGTCGTTGTTGTTGGGCGGGCCCGGAGCTGGATTCAAACCCGCCAGCTCAGGTGTACGTGGCTGGTGCCTTAGCCGCTCGAGTCACAGGCCCCCAGCCGGTTTTTTATTTTTATTTTTATTTTTTTGAGACAGAGCTCAAGCTGTAACCCTGGGTAGAGTACCATGACATCACAGCAACCTCAAACTCCTGGGCTCAAGCAATTCTCCGGCCTCCGCCTCCCAAGTAGCTGGGACCACAGGCGCCTGCCACAACGCCCAGCTATTTTTTGGTTGCAGCCGTCATTGTTGTTTGGCAGGCACGGGCTGGATTCTAATCTGCCAGCTCAGGTGTTTGAGCCACAGACACCGAGCCAACATATTGGTTCTTGAATGGAAGAAAAAGAAAACAGAAAATTACTCTTTCCTTTAGGAATAGAATCAGGTGGAAGAAAGAAAAAATAATTAGCAACATGCTCAAGGCAACAATGTTACTTCAAATGGGAATGCTCCCAGTTACAAGGACTTCCCTAAGAACACAGCCCAGCCCTCTATCAGCTGCCTCACCATGTAGCCACACCATAAAGCCACAGTCCACACCAGAGGAGCACCAATGCCTTTCTGTGTCTGGGAATAAACCCAGGCTTAACGTTTATTATTCACCAGAGGAAAGTTTGTCTTAATGACAGCTGATCAATCCCAACTTTTCAGAAAACAGTCTGCTCACTCAAAAGATTTAACAGCTGGAACATAAGGATTAAGTTCTTTTCAAGTACTCAGGATCTCAGAGATGTCACAGGGCAATGGCTTTGCACCACAAGCCCCAAGTGAAATGTACCTGGAAACAAATGGGACAAAAAACATTCTAGGAGTTTAACTAAAACTGACAAAGCTAAATATTGGAAAAATATGCAAAGATAAATGAAAAAAAATGATAAATGGTTCTCCCAACCAAATAAACAAAAAGGGGTCTGTAAGGGCGGCACCTGTGGCACAGTGAGTAGGGCGCAGGCCTAATATACCGAGGGTGGCAGGTTCAAACCCAGCCCTGGCCAAACTGCAACAAAAAAAATAGCCAGGCGCCTGTAGTCCCAGCTACTGGGGAGGCTGAGGCAAGAGAATTGCCTAAGCCCAAGAGCTAGAGGTTGTTGTGAGCTGTGATACCACAGCACTCTACCAAGGGTGACAAAGTGAAACTGTCTCTATAAAAAAAAAAAAAAAAAAAAAAAAAGCCCCGGAAAAAACAAAAAAAAGAACATAACAGAACATAGGAGTGGTCTCAGGTGAAGGGTCCTCCCATGGAGAACCACCACATCAAAGCCAGACATCCACCTCAGATGCACCTGCCTTTTTTTTTTTTTTTTTTTGAGACAGATTCTTGCTCTGTCACCACAGGCTAGAGTGCCATGGCATCAGCCTCACTCACAGCAAGCTCACACTCCTGGGTTCAGGCAATCCTCCTTCCTCAGCCTCCCTAGTAGTTGGGACTACAGGCGTCCACCACAACACCCAGCTAATTTTTCTACTTTGAGTAGAAACAGGGTCTCACTCTTGCTCAGGATAGTCTTTAACTCCTGACTTCCAGCAGTCACCCATCTCCCAGAGTGCTGGGATTACAAGGTGTGAGCACCTCGCCTGGTCAATGCATCTGTGTTTGAGCACCTTTTCCGTTCTGCTGCATAAAAGGCAGGAATGAATCTCCAAGGGAAGGGGCCTGGGCTGCCCTCCCAGCGGCCTCCTCACCATCTCATAGGTCTGCATGGCCAGCTGCACCTTGTCATCACAGTACTCCTTGCACTTGCTGTAGGCACTCTGGATCTTCTGCAGGTGCTCCACCCGCTGGTCTGCAGAAAGAGTCTTCACCGTGGAGATGTACTCTGCAGCCAGGAGGTCAATCTCCGCTTTCTTATCTGATGGAGAAATGGGTAAAAAGTTAGCCCTGCACAGGACACCACGATGTGCTGACCACCTGGCCACACACAAAGTTGGACACCAACAAGTTGTGGCAAAGATATGGACATACACACACTCAGGCTCTGCGGGCTGCGCACACATGGGCACCACCACCCACACAGCCTGGTACCACGGCCTTCCCAGCAGAACAACTTGCCCAGGACTGACCCAGTTTATGAGTGCTGTCCAGCACATGCTTACAGCCCTCTGACTCTCTCCCATCCCCATCTGAACGGTTAATATGTGGCCACCTTACCTCTGACCTGGATACTACTCTTAGATACCCTAAAGAAATCGGAGTACCGGCTTGGCGCCTGTGGCTCAAGAGGCTAAGGCGCCAGCCACATACACCTGAGCTGGCAGGTTTGAATCCAGCCTGGGCCCCGCCAAACAACAATGATGGCTGCAACCAAAAAATAGCCACAGGCGCCCACCACAATGCCCAGCTATTTTTTGTTGCAGTTTGGCCAGGGCCAGGTTTGAACCCACCACCCTCAGTATATGGGGCCAGCACCCACTGAGCCACAGGCACCGCCCACAAGTCTCAACTCTTTAGAGTTGAGAGTTTAGAGAGGTGAGACGTTGAGAGGTTGAGAGGTTTAGAGAGATGAGAAAAACATTGTTGAAAGTAGTGGAGCCACAGGTCAGCACCACACTCAGAGCACACAGCCCCTGGGAGGGAGGGGTATCGGGACCTGGAGAGCCAGGCAAGCTTCTAGGTCTGAAATGACTTAGTTTCATCTGAATAGCAGAAACAGTAACATTTGTTAAGAAATCAATAAACATTTTATGCTTCTTTATGGGTGTGTGCCACTGTATTTCACAGCAGAAGCCTCTACGTTCCCAAGTCAAGATGGTCCAACATGAATGAAAAAAAAGGCAGCTCTTCCCATCTTGCAAAACACATGCCCATAGCTCAGTGGATAGGGCGCTGGCCACATACCCTGAGGCTGGTGGTTTCAAACCCAGCCCAGGCCAGCTATACAACAACGACAACTGCAACAAAAAAATAGCCGGGCATTATGGTGGGCTCCTGTAGTCCCAGCTACTTGGGCGGCTGAGGCAAGAAAATTGCTTAAGCCCAAGAGTTTGAGGCTGCTGTGAGCTGTAATGCCATAGCACCCTACAGAGACTGGCATAGTGAGACTGTTTCAAAAAAAAAACAAGGGTGGCGCCTGTGGCTCAAAGGGGTAGGGCACCAGCCCCATGTGCCCGAGGTGGCGGGTTCAAACCCAGCCCCAGCCAAAAACTGGAGGAAAAAAAAAAAAAAAAAAAAACACACACACCCAACACAATGAATGAAAAATCTCCTACATCAAAACACATCATTAAGAAATATAAAACCAGCCAGCACCTGTAACTCAAAGGAGTAGGGTGCCGGCGCCATATGCTGGAGGTGGTGGGTTCAAACCCAGCCCCAGCCAGAAAACTGCAAAAAAAAAAAGAAAAAAAGAAAAAAAATATAAAACCAGGCGGTGTCTATGGCTCAAAGGAATAGGGTGCTGGCCCCATATGCCAGAGGTGGCAGGTTCAAACACATCTCCGGCCAAAAACCGCAAAAGAAAAAACAAACATAAAACCTTGGGCGGTGCCTGTGGCTCAAAGGAGTGGGTGGGTTCAAACCCGGCCCAAAACTAAAAAAAAAAGAAATATAAAATCTTAGGGATAAAGATAATAACACAAAAGTTGTTTTTTTTTTTTTGTTTTGAGGATGGGGCCTGTGGCTCAGTGGGTAGGGTGCCTGCCCCATATGCCGAGGATGGCCAAGTTCGATCCCAGCCCCAGCCAAACTGTGACAAAAAACAGCTGGGCGTTGTGGTGGGCACCTGTAGTCCCAGCTACTCAGGAGGCTGAGGCAAGAGAATCACCTAAGCCCAAGAGCTGGAGGTTGCTATGAGCTGTGACGCCATGGCACTCTACTAAGGGCAACAAAGTGAGAATCTATCTCTTAAAAAAAAAAAAAAAAAAGATGACTATGGTGTCATAGGTCACAGCAACATAAAACTCTTGGGCTCAAGCAATTCTCTTGTCTCAGCCACCCAAGTAACTAGGACTACAGGCACCCACCACAACTCCCGGCTATTTTTAGAGACAGGGTCTCACTCTTGCTTATGCTAGTCTCGAACCTGTGAGCTCAGGTAATCCACCTGCCTCAGCCTCCAAGAGGGCTAAGATTAAAGGCATAAGCCACCACGCCTGGCCAGAAGTTTTTTATTTTTGAGACAGAGTCTCACTCAGTCACCCTGGCTACAGTGCCATAGCATCATAGCTCACAACAACCTCAAACTCCTGGGCTCAAGTGATCCTCCTACCTTAGCCTCCATCCAGAGTACCTGAGACTACCAGCACCCACCATAACACCCAGCAAATTTTACTATTTTTAGTAGAGATGAGGCCTCACTTTGCTTAGAGTGGTCTCAAACTCCTGAGCTCAAGGGATCCCCCCACCCTGGCCTGCCAAAGTGCTAAGATTATAGGCATGAGTCACTGCCTCCAGCCCTAAAAGCTTCTGAATAAGAAAAAAAAAATAGGACTCCTGTAACTCAAGCGCCTAAGGCACTAGCCACATACACCAGAGCTGGCGGTTCGTATCCAGCCCAGGCCTGCCAAACAATGACAACTACAAGCAAAAAATAGCCGGGCACTGTCGTGGGTGCCTATAGTCCCAGCTACTTGGGAGGCTGAGGTAAGAGAATCGCCTAAGCCCAGGAGTTGGAGGTTGCTGTGAGCTGTGATGCCCCGGCACTCTACCCAGGGCGACAGCTTGAGGCTCTGTCTCAAAAAAAAAAAAAAAAAAAAGAAAGAAAAGAAAAGAAATAGACCACATATATAAAGGAAATGGCATCATTTTCTCAAGAGCAATATGGAAGCTCAGAGATGGTGCAGCAGTGTGTTCAACACAGAGAAAGTCAGGCGCGGTGGCTCATGCCTACAATCCTACCACTCTGAGAGGCTGAGGCAGGTGGATTACTTGAGCTCTTGTGTTCGAGACGAGCCTGACCCTGTCTCTACTAAAAATAGAAAAACTGAGGCCAGAGAATCGCTTGAGTCCAAGAGTTGGAGGCTGCTATGAGCTATGATGCCATGGCATTCTACCTAGGGCAACAGCTTGAGACTCTGTCTTCAAAAAGAAACAAACACAAAAAAAGCACTGAGAGAAAATGACCATGATGGAATTCCATACCCAGCCAATCTATCAACCAAATACACAGCCACAACAACACATTTTCAGACATGCAACATTACAAGAAATTTATCTATGTATTTTTTCAGGCAACAACCAGAGGAAAGGTTCCAAAAGGCACCAGCCCCATATACGGAGGGTGGCGGGTTCAAACCCAGCCCCGGCCAAACTGCAACAATCAAAAAAAAATAGCCAGGCATTGTGGCAGTCGCCTGTAGTCCCAGCTACTCAGGAGACTGAGGCAAGAGAATCGCCTAAGCTCAGGGGTTGGAGGTTGCTATGAACAGTGTGATGCCACGGCACTCTACTGAGGACAACAAAATGAGACTCTGTCTATATAAAAAATAAAAAAACAAAAAAATAAAAAAAAAATCCAAGAAACTGTGGCGGCGCCTGCGGCTCAATGAGTAGGGCTCCGGCCTCATATACCGAGGGTGGCGGGTTCAAACCCAGCCCCAGCCAAACTGTAACAAAAAAATAGCTAGGCGTTGTAGCAAGGGCCTGAAGTCCCACCTACTTGGGAGTCTGAGGCAAGAGAATCAGTTAAGCCCAATAGTCTGAGGGACCTGTGAGCTGTGACATCACAGCACTCTACCGAGGGTGAAAAAGTAAGACTCTGTCTCTAAAAAAAGAAAAGAAAGAATCCAAGAAACTAAATTTGATTTTTAAAAGTACCAATACTCAGTCAACGCTCATTTCTCAGTGGGTAGGGCACCGGCCACATACACTAGAGGCAGCAGGTTCAAACCTGGCTAGGGCCTGCCAACAACAAAAACAACTACAGCACCAAAATAGCCAGGCATTGTGGTGGGAACCTGGAGTCCCAGCTACTTGGGAGGCTGAGGCAAGAGAATCACTTAAGCCAACAGTTCTCAACCTGTGGGTCATGACCCCTTTGTAACAATGAAAATACACTGCGGCATTAGGAAGATTGAGAACTACTAACTTAAGCCCAAGAGTTTGAGGTTGCTGTGAGCTGTAACGCTATGACACTCTATGAAGAGCAACATAGTGAGACTCTGCCTCAAAAAAAAAAAAAAAAAAAACACTCTCTTGCCTCGGCACCTGTAGCTCAGCGGTTAGGGCACCAGCCACATATACTGAGGCTGGCACGTTGGAGCCTCACCTGGGCGTGGTAAACAATGACAACTACGACAAAAAAAAACAGCCTGCATTGTGGCAGATGTCTGGAGTCCCAGCTATTTGGGAGGCTGAGGCAAGTGAATCACCAAGAGTTTGAGGTTACTGTGAACTGTGACACTGTGGCACTCTACCAAGGGCGACACAGTGAGACTCCATCTCAAAAACAAAGTACCAGCACTCTCTCTTAAGACACTGGCTGTATGGTGCCCATGGCTTAGGGCCCAGCCACAGCCCTACTACCCTGGGTCCCCCAGAACCTTCCATCACCCCACAACCTCCTGCTTCCTCTCTCCCCAGCCTTGGGGAGCTGTTGGGCCAGCTGTCAGAGCCCAGTTGTGACTACACTGAGGCCTGAACTTACCTTCTGTCCTCTGGTCCAGCTCCCGCATCAGCTGGAAGTTCCTCTGAAGTTCACAAGGAAGGTTCTCAATACCTAAAGCACAGATACAGAAGTTGAGTACCTCTTGATAGCAAGGAGAGAACCCACCTCCAGTTTGACCCCTACAGTGTATACTGACAAGCCTACTCTGCCCTCTGTTCCTATTAGCATTTAGGGAACAAAAGGATTAAGATCTCTCTTTTTTTTTTAGAGGCAGAGTCTCACTTTGTTGCCCTGGGTAGAGTGTTGTGGCATCACAGCTCACAGAACCTCCAGCACTTGGACTTAGGCGATTCTCTTGCCTCGGCCTCCTGAGTAGCTGGGACTACAAGTGCCCGCGACAATGCCCAGCTATTTTTTGTTGCAGTTTGGCTGGGGCTGGGTTTGAACCCGCCATCCTCAGTATATGGGGCCAGAGCCCTACTCACTGAGTCACAGGTGCCACCCCTATTTTTTTTTTTTTTTTTTTTTTTGAGACAGAGTCTTACTATGTCGTCCTCGGTAGAGTGCTATGGCATCACAGCTCACAGCAACCTCTAACTCTTGGGCTTAAGCAATTCTCTTGCCTCAGCCTCCCAAACAGCTGGGTCTACAGGCGCCCACCACAATGCCTGGCTATTTTTCTTTTGTTGCAGTTGTCATCGGTGTTTAGCTGGCCCAGGCTGGGTTCAAACCCACCAGCCTCATTCTATATGGCTATAACCACTGTGCTACAGGTTCCAAGCCAAGATCTCTTTTTAATAAGAGGGTCTTTATCTATCAAATGCAATCAATGTATCCTGGTTCTTTATACCCTCAATGAATCCCCAACAATAAAAAAGAAAAACAAAAAGATTAGTCGGGCATTGTGGCAGGTGCCCAGTTACTTGGGAGGCTGAGGCAAGAGAATCACTTAAGCCCAAGAGTTTGAGGTTGCTGTGAACTGTGACACCAGGGCACTCCACCGAGGGCAAGGGCAACATAGTAAGACTCTGTCTCAAAGAAAAAATAATAATAATAATCTCTTTTTAGTGGCTGGGTGAGGTGACTCACTCCTCTAATCCTAGCATTCGGGAGGCTGAGGTGGGTTGATTGTCTGAGCTCACAAGTTCAAGACCAACCTTAGCCAGACTAAGACCTTGTCTTTAAAAATAGCAGGGCATTGGGCAGCACCTGTGGCTCAGTTGGTAAAGCACTGGCCCCATATACCGAGAGTGGCAGGTTCAAACCCGGCCCTGGAGAAACTGCAACAAAAAAATAGCTGGGCGTGTGGTGGGCGCCTGTAGTCCCAGCTACTCGGGAGGCTGAAGCAAGAGAATAGCCTAAGGCCAGGAGTTGGAGGTTGCTGTAAGATGTATAATGCCACGGCACTCTACCAAGGGCAATAAAGTGAGACTCTCTCTTAAAAAAAAAAAAAAAAAAAAAAAAACGTCTTTTTAGGGACAAGACCAAACAATGCTGCAATGCTGACAACAGGCTGACACAGAGGCAGTCCTTGTGACCCCTAGCCCCAGATTCCCTGTCTAGGTGAGCTATACCCACCATGGCTCAGTGGGGTCCTCCTAGATCTTCCCCAACTTCATCATGAAAGCAAGTGTGTCAGGAAGTGTAACCCACACTGTTCAGAGCTCAATGCAAGGACAGACATGTACGTTCTGTCTCTGAGCTGCCCACGGCAGTGGCCGCTGGCCACATGGGCCTACTGAACACTAGAAATAGGCCTAGTGCAACCAGGGATTCAATTTTTAATTTCACCTAAAGTTAAACTGGCCTCGTGACCCCACTGCATAGCCCAGCAAGGGCATGGCCAACCCTCCCTGGACTCCCACAGACACCACAGCAATCCCCTAAATCCCCCGGCTCCCCTAGAGAGCAGGACATACATCCTACACAGTGCTAGGTTCCCAAAGCCGCAGAGCCACCTCTTTGCTCTGTCAGCTGGGAGTGACCACTATCCTGCTTGTTCTGGACCTGCTAGCTCCTTCAGGACCCTTAATCTTCTATGAACTAACAAAAAACCCATGTGTCCTACCTGCCAGTCAGTGGGGTGCAAGAAGACAGGGCTCACGTCTGTCTTCCTGGTTGCACAACCCAAGGCCTGGACACAGTAATTGCTCAGACACACAAGAGAAGGGACCCCAGGGCGGTGCCTGTGGCTCAGTCCGTAAGGCGCCAGCCCCATATACCGAGGGTGGCGGGTTCAAATCCCGCCCGGTGGAATTGCAACAAAAAAATAGCCGGGTGTTGTGGCAGGTGCCTGTAGTCCCAGCTACTCCAGAGGCTAAGGCAAGAGAATCGCTTAAGCCCAGGAGCTGGAGGTTGCTGTGAGCTGTGTGATACCACGGCACTCTACCGAGGGCCATAAAGTGAGACTCTGTCTCCAAAAAAAAAGAGAGAGAAAGGACCCCACTGGCCCTCCCCCAGAGGTCTACTGCAGGCCCTGGGGACAGCAAAGGGTCTCCCTCTGGTGTGCTTCCCATTTCAGTTCTCCCACCAGTGAACCCCCCACACTCAGGCCCTACCAAGAGAGCAGAGCAAATAGGCAGAACTGGATCCCCACAGGCCCACCACGTGCGGAGTGCAGGGTGCCCAGCTCTGAGCACTTGGCTCACTCACCAGTCTCTGCCACCTTGGCAGGTTGGTGCTGCCAGGCCCGAGAGACCATGGCATCCCCAGTGAAGAGGCCCCACAAGAGCACTACAGAACCTCCCCAACCCAGACACAACCTTTGCGACCCTGGCACTCCCACAACACGTGGGCTCTGCCACTCTAGAAGCAGATGACCTCGAGAAAGCTACTCAAGCCGCTGTGAGCCCCATTTCCTCATCTGTGAAGAGCAGGTGATAACCATCCACTCAATTCTCGGGAGGACCCAAGCTGCTGCTACCTGTCAACAGGGTGATGGGAACCCAGGTGGGGAGCTGCCACACAGAACCCCTCTGAAGCGGGAGCACCCGCAGAGAAGAGCTGCGCCCTAGTAGTCCCGCCTCCCCAAAATCACAGGCCGCGCGGAGGGCGGTTCCCGGGCACCAGTACAGAGAAACAGGGCCCAGACCCCGCCACCGCAGGTGCGGACTCCGCCACCTGTGCGGCCCGGAGCAGGAGGGGAAACGACAGGCGCTGGGGGCGGGGCCGTATCCGACCGTCCCGCCCCGCGCCCTCCCGGCCCCGCCCCGCCGTGACGCACCTGGAATTGGCGCGGCCGAGGCCGCAGGACCCCGAGCCCACCCCCCGCACCCGCGCCCGCGCCCGCGCTCCCTGGCGTCCCAGCCCCGCCCAGCCGCGCGCCCCCGCCACCCTGGCCGCGCCAGCCGCCTTCACAAGCCCCGGGGGTTCGCGCGCGGTGCCTAGAGCGCGTTGGGCTGCGGCGAGGAGGGCCGCGCGCGGGCGGCAGGCGCGGGGCCGCAGGGCGCTTACTGTCCAGGTAGTGCTCCAAGTACATGGCGGTCGCCATCTTCGTCCGCGGCCGCGCTCGGGGTCTGCGCGGGTGGGCGGTGCTACGGGATACGGGCGGGGGCGCCGGCGTGCTCACTATTCATGAGCTGCGCACGCCCATTGGCCTGCGGCCTGAGGGTGGGGCGGTGTCCGTCACGCCCCCAGGCTTCCGGCCGGCGACTCAACTGCGTGGAGCTGCGGAGGGACTGGCCGGGCTGGGCTGGGCTGGGCTGGGCTCCGGGCTGTCCGCGGCGGCCGGAGGCAGAGAAGAAGCAGGCTTCGCCTGCCGGAACGCAGTCCCAGGGCACCCAGATGGTCGTCTCCGGATGCACCTGTCCGCGGCCTTGTGTTCACTGGGTCGTCCCTGCGCTGACACGTGGCCTCGGCTGCCCGCATTCACCGCACACGTGTTGGCAGCCCTGTCCGCACGTCTCGCAGCACCCCCTCGTCCGAGCCGCCGCCCCTCCAACTAGGAGCTGGGATCCCCCCTGCAGCCTGCCGAGCACAGCGCCTCTCCCTATCCCAGTGGCGTCTTAACGGGGCTTTGGCCTTCGGTGACCCCTCGACTGCCCGCGGCATCGCGTGCCTGCCTCAGAGAGGGACGCTGACTTCTCTTTGTTATCTCTGTCTCTAGGAGGGGACACCCACTCCGGGACTCTTCACGACGGGTGCCCGTGTAGCAATATCAGGAGTAAAATGATGCACAAAAGTACACTAAAACACAAGGAAAAATACTGGACGCAGACAAATACAATACATATATTCACCTGGTGGGATTTTTTTGTGACTGGGCGCGGTGGTTTACCCCTGTAATCCCAGCACTCCGGGAGACTGAGGCGAGAGGACTGTAATCTCCAAAATGTTAAGAAAAAAAAAAAAAGTGGCTCAGCGTCCATAGAACAGTGGTTAGGAAGCCAGCCACATACACCAAGACTGTGGGTTCGAACCCGGCCCGGGCCTGCAACAGAAAATAGTCAGGCGTGGTGGCACCTGTGGCTCAGTGAGTAGGGTGCCGGCCCCACATACCGAGGGTGGCGGGTTCAAACCCAGCCTCTGCCGCAACTGCAACCAAAAAATAGCCGGGCGTTGTGGTGGGCGCCTGTAGTCCCAGCTACTCAGGAGGCTGAGGCAGGAGAATCGCGGAAGCCCAGGAGCTGGAGGTTGCTATGAGTCCTGTGACATCATGGCACTCTACCGAGGGCAGTAAAATGAGACTCTTGTCTGTACAAAAAAAGAAAGAAAAGAAAATAGCCAGGCGTGGCTCAGCGCCTGTGCCTCAAGCGGCCAAGGCGCCAGCCACATATACATGAGCTGGCGGGTTCGAATCCAGCCAGGCCGCCAAACAACAATGACTGCTGCAACCAAAAAAAATATATATATATATTCGGGCGTTGTAGCGGGTGCCCGCAGTCCCAGCTACTTGGGAGGCTGAGGCAAGAGAATGGCTTAAGCCCAAGAGTTGGAGGTTGCTGTGAGCTGTGACACCACACCACCCTATCCTGAGGGCGACATAGTGCGACTCTGACTTTAAAAAAAGTGATTGTTGGGGCAGCACCTATGGCTCAAAGGAGTAGGGTGCCACCGGCCCCATATGCCTGAGGTGGCAGGTTCAAACCCAGCCCTGGCCAGAAAACAACTGCAAAAAACAAAAAAAAAAAAAGTGATTTATCTGAATGCAGTTGTAGCCATGCCCACTGGTACCCACACCCCTCTTCCCAGCCACACCACTGGGCTCCAGGTGGTTGAGCCATTTGCCAGCTTTGCCTCTACTTGGGAACTCCTAGAAGCTGTGAAGGCTCTAAACAGAGAAGCAGCTGACCACTGTGGGCACAAGTGTGAGTCCCAGAACCCAGATCGCTTTCTTGACTCCTGAGGTTCAGAGTGGTTAGTTATACCAACAACATAACCTGACCAGTGGAGCAATACTTTCATTATTTAAAGTGTACTTTTTTTTTTTTTTGAGACAGCCTCAAGCTGTCGCTCTGGGTAGAGAGCTGTGGCATCACAGCTCACAGCAACCTCCAGCTCCTGGGCTCAAGCAATTCTCCTGCCTCCACCTACCAAGTAGCTGAGACTACAGTGGCCCGCCACAACGCCCAGCTACTTTTTGGTCGCAGCCGTTATTGTTGTTACGCGGACCTGGGCTGGATTTGAACCCACCAGCTCAGGTGTATGTGGGAGGCTCCTTAGCCACTTGAGCCACAGGCACCGAGCCTGTACTTTTTTTTTTGAGACAGAATCTCACTCTGTTGCACTGGGTATAGTGCTATGGTGTCACAGCTCACAGCAACCTCAAATTCTTGGCTCAAGTGATTCTCTTGCCTAAGCCTCCCAAGTAGCTGAAACTACAGGCAACTGCTGCAAGGCCTGGCTATTTTTAGACATAGAGTCTTGCCCTCATTCAGGCTAGACTCTGAACTCCTGAACTCAAGTCATCCACCTACCTCAGCCTCCCAGACTGCTAGGACTACAGGCATGAGCCACCCCTCCCAGCTAAAATGCATTTTTTTTTTTTTGCAATTTTTGGCTGGGGTCAGGTTTAAACCCACCACCTCTGGTATATGGGTCCGGTGCCCTACTCCTTGAGCCACAGGCACCACCTTTTTTTTTTTTTTTTTTTTGAGACAGAGCCTTACTTTGTCACCCTCAATAGCGTACTGTGGCGTTATAGCTCACAGCAACCTCAGACTCCTGAGCTCAAGCAATTCTCTTGCCTCAGCCTCCCAAGTAGCTGGGACTAGAGGTGCCCACCACAATGCCCGGCTATTTTTAGAAACCGGGTGTCACTCTTGCTCAGGCTAGAACCTTGCTGGAACATGTGAGCTAAGGGCAATCCACCAATCTTGGTCTCCCAACAAAAATGCATTTTTAAAGATATATTTCCTCTACTTGGGGGGCTGAGGCAAGAGAATCTCTTAAGCCCAAGAGTTTGAAGTTGCTGTGAGCTGTGATGTCATAACCCTCTACTGAGGGTAATATAGTGAGACTCTGTCTCAAAAAAAAAAAAAAAAAAGTATGTTTCCTTTCAGGAGCTCTTCCCCAAACCCTAGTCAGATATTGAAAAATAGAAACTTTTGGCGGCACCCATAGCTCAGTGGGTAGGGCGCTAGAAACATGCACTGAGGCTGGCCAAACCCAGCTCGGGCCAGCTAAAACAACAATGACAACTGCAACAACAAGAAAGCCAGCCATTGTGGCAGGTGCCTATAGTCCCCAGCTACGTGGGAGGTTAAGGCAAGAGAATCGTTTAAACCCAAGAGTTTGAGGTTGCTGTGAGCTGTGAACACAGGGTGACAGCTTGAGGCTCTGTCTCAAAAAAAAAAAAAAAAAAAAAAGGGGTGGCACCTGTGGCTCAAAGGGGTAGGGTGCCGGTCCCGTATGCTGGAGGTGGTGGGTCAGCCCTGGCCAAAAACTGCAAAAGGAAAACAACACCTCTTGGGCTCCAGAGCAATTCTTTTGCCTCAGTCTACCGAGTAGCTGGGACTACAGATGCCCACCACAAAGCCCAGCTATTTTTTTTTTAAAATTGTTTTGTTTTGTTGTTTTTTTTTTGCAGTTTTCGGGTGGGGCTAGGTTTGAACCTGCCACCTCTAGCATATGGGGCTGGCGCCCTACTCCTTTGAGCCACAGGAGCTACCCAAGCCCAGCTATTTTTTAGAGACAAGGTCTCGCTCTGGCTCAGGCTGGTCTTGAACCTGTGAGCTCAGGCAATCCACCCACCTTGGCCTCCCAGATTTCTAGGATTATAGGTGTGAGCCATCATGCCCGTCCAGCTCTTTCCTTTTTAATTTTTTTTTTTTTTTGAGATAGAGCCTCAAGCTGTTGCCCTGGGTAGAATGCTGTAGCATCACAGCTCACAACCACCTCCAACTCCTGGGCTTAAGCAATTCTCCTGCCTCTACCTCCCAAGTAGCTGGGACTACAAGTGCCTGCCATAACGCCCAGCTATTTTTTGGTTGCAGCCATCATTGTTTTTGGCAGGCCCAGGCTGCATTTGAACCCACCGGCTCAGATGTATGTGGCTGGCACCTTAGCTGCTTGAGCCACAGGCGCCGAGCCTTTTCTTTTTAATTTTAGTAATTAAATGTGCAATGTGGCTCAGGCATGTAATCCCAGCACTCTTGGAGGCCGATATGTGAGGATCCCTTGAGCTCAAGAGTTTGAGACCAGGGTGGTGCCTGTGGCTCAGTGAATAGGGCGTTGGCCCTGTACACGGAGGGTGGCAGGTTCCAGCCCTGGCCAAATAGCAACAACCACAAAAAAAAAAAGAAAGAAAGAAAAGAAAAAAATATTACAGTGTATGGATTTACCATAATTTATCCATATACCTAGTGAAGGACATCTTGGTTACTTCCAAAATTTGGCAATTATGAATACGGCTGCTAGACTCATTCATTCATGAGCATGTTTTCGTGTGGGTTTTTTTTTTTTTTGTTTTGTTTTTTTCAGTTTCTGGCCAAGGCTAGGTTTGAATGCGCCACCTCTGGCATATGGGGCCGGTGCCCTACCCCTTTGAGCCACAGGCACTGCCCCGCATGTTTTCTTGTGGACATAATTTTCAACTCATTTGGGTGAATGCCAAGGAGGACAATCACTGGATTTATGGTTAAGAGTTTGTTTATTTTTTCGCGTTGTTTTTTAGAGACAGAGTCTCACTCTGTTGCCCTTGGTAGAGGGGTAGAGGGCTGTGGTGTCACAGCTCACAGTAACCTCCACTTCTTGGACTTAGATGATTCTCTTGGCTCAGCCTCCCAAGTAGCTGGGACTACAAGTGCCTGCAACAATGCCTGGCTATTTTTTGTTGCAGTTTGGCTGGGTCTGGGTTTGACCTGCCACCCTTGGTATATGGGGCTGGCACCCTACTCACTGAGCAATAGGCACTGCCCGAGTATGTTTAGCTTTGTAAGAAACTGCCAAAGCATCTTTTATTTATTTATTTATTTGAAACAGAGTCTCACCCTGTTCCCCTGGGTAGAGTGCCATGGCCTCAGCCTACTTCATAGCAACCTCACACCCTTGGGCTCAGCCTCCCCAGTAGCTGGGACTACCAGAGCCCACCACACCTGGCGAGTTTTTCTATTTTTAGTATAGAGATGGGGGTCTCACTCTTGTTCAGGCTGGTCTTGAACTCCTGAGTTCCTTTTCTTTTTTTTTTTTTTTTTTGCAGTTTTTGGCTGGGGCCAGGTTTGAACCCACCACCTCTGATATATGGGGCCAGCGCCCTACTCCTTTGAGCCACAGGTGCTGCCCATGAACTCCTGAGCTCAAGCAATCCACCCTCCTGGCCACCCAAGAGTGCTGGGATTATAGGTGTTAGCCATCTCGCTAGCCTTGCATTTTTAACTTGATACTCTGAGGACTTCAGGACATGCTCTACTCATTCTGAGTCAGTACAGGGACAGGATTTGGACCTCATTTCTGACCAAAGAAGGCAACATGGGGCTACAAGACCCAGACTAATTAATGACAGAAGAGCAAAAAGAAGGAACTTCTAGCTGCTGGAATTGGGCCCATACCTGAATGAGGAGGGGCCAAACTCGAGTAATTTTTTTCTAAGACCATGTAGCAAAGGAACCAGACTTATCAGAATTTAACTTTAACCATCTGGGGCAAGGAAAGATCCCACATTGTTTCTTTTTTGGTTTTTTTTTTTTTGCAGTTTTTGGCCAAGGCTGGGTTTAAATCCTCCCCCTCCGGCATATGGGGCCAGCACCCTACTCCTACTCCATTGAGCCACAGGTGCCGCCCTTTTTTTTTTGTTTTTTTTAGAGACAGAGTTTCACTTTGTCACCCTTGGTAGAGTGCCGTGATGTCACAGCACCTTAGCTCACAGCAACCTCCAGCTCTTGGGTTTAGGTGATTCTCTTGCCTCATCCTCTCGAGTAGCTGGGACTACAGGTGCCCGCCCCACAACACCCGGCTATTTTTTTGTTGCAGTTTGGCCAGGGTCAGGTTTGAACCCACCACCCTCAGTACATGGGGCCAGTGGCCTAGTCACTGAGCCACAGGCACTGTCCCCCCCACACACACACACATTGTTCTTAACATGACTTTTCCCTTTTTATAATCTCATTTTAATGCTAAAAGCCACATCTGGAAATGAAAATGCTAAAGAGGGCTGGGCATGGTGGCTCAGGCCTGTAATCCCAGCCACTCTAGGAGGCTGAGGCTGGTGGACTGCTTGAGCTCACAGGTTTGAGACCAGCCTGAGCCAGAGAAAGACCTCAGCTCTAAAAATAGCCAGGGTGTCGTGGTGGGCACCTATAGTCCCAGCTACTTGGGAGGCTGAGGCGAGAGAATTGCTTGAGCACAAGAGTTTGAGGTTGCTGTGAGCTATGATCCCATGCACTCTACTAAAGGAGACAGTGAGACTCTGTCTCCTAAAAAATACAATAAAAATGCTAAAGAGGCTTACAGCACTTGAAGAGGCAAGTGATAAACCTGTGGGGGCTTCAGAAAATCTCTACCTCTGTGCACGCACATGCACCTCTTTCCTATTTGATGTATCAAGCTGTCCAGAACTCCTCTTGGAATGAAGCCTGAGAGTTTTCCTTTGTGATTCCTCCCTAAGTTTGGAATAATAGAAGCCCAACATCTGGCCTCTTGTTAATTTCAATTACAAAAAGAGCCTAAGGCATGGCTGAGAACAATTTGACTTCACCCTACTGACCAAGATTTCATTGTGTTGAAGTATCTTACTCTAGCAAACTCTGGAGTGATATATACTATTTTGTTTCCATTTTTCTTTCTTTTTTTTTTTTTAGAGACAGAGTTTCATTTTATTGTAGAGTGTTGTGACTTCACAGCTCACAGCAACCTCCAACTCCTGGGCCTGGATGATTCTCGATTCTCTTGCCTCATCCTCCAGAGTAGCACAGGTACCCGCCACAACACCCAGCTATTTTTCCGTTGCAGTTTGGCTGGGGCCAGGCTCGAACCTGCCACCGTCGGTATATGGGTCTGGTGCCCTACCCACTGAGCCACAGGCGCCGCCTTTGTTTCCATTTTTCATTATTATAATAATGCTTTGAGGGCTGAGTGGGTGGCTCAGGCCTACAATTCCAGCACTCTGGGAGGCTGAGGCAAGCAAATCGCCTGAGCTCATGAGTTTAAGACTAGCCTGAGGGAAAAGTGAAACTGGGTCTCTACTAAAAATAGAAAAACTGAGGCAAGGTGATCACTTGAGCCGGAGTTTGAGGTTGCCGTGAGCTGTGATGCTACAGCACTCTACCCAGGGCAACAAAGTGAAATTCTGTCTCAAAATAATAAAAATAAACACATAAATAAATAATGATGCTTTGGTGAATGTTTTTATATGTACAGCTGTACATATCTGCTCTTCTTATCTATCAATGCGTAATAGACTACCTGAAAACACAGGGGGTTAAAAGAACCATTTTAATATATATCGCATGGTTTGAGTTAATAACTTCTGCCGGCTCAGCTAGGTGATTTTCCTGTTCAACGTGACAGGACAGACCTCCTTAGTATATCCTCTCCAGTGCAGAGTCCAAGTAGCAGTAGGTGTTACTCTGCTACTCAGGGCTTCCATAGAGTTCCAGGAATGCTGGGGGGAGGCTGCAAGACTGTGACCTCACCTCGGTAGCCCCAAGTCATCATCTCACTACATTCTACCTGTCAAGCAAGTCATGGGGCCAACAGGGTGGGGGGGTGCTAGGGTTGAGAAGCAGGGATGTAGCTGTGGAGGCTGCAACAACTCCCCAGGGTGGGTGTACTAACCCACCAGATGGCCTGTGGAGTTTACTTGCTCTCACTGGGCCAAAAATTTTGCCCTCAGATGGTTCTTAGCTCCTCTTGCTGGGTTGGTTTCAGTTTTCCTGCCCAGTCTTCCCTATGGCCTGGGGTCCACCTCTCAGGGCCTGGGCAGCGGCTTTTGTTCACAATCCTCTATGAAATGTTTTCTTCTGAGCAACTGGATTCTTCAGCCTATGTATTCAGCCTCTCTGCTTCCCCAGCTTCCCAGCCATTTGGGGTAAGTTTGCACAGACCTGCTCCCTGTGGGACAGTGGCTATCTGTAATCTACCATGTTGTCTAAATTGCGCTTTAGGATTAATTACTATAAATAGCTCAGTGGGTAGGGCGCCAGCCCCCTATACTGAGGGTGGCAGGTTCAAACCCTGCCCTGGCTAAACTGCAACAAAAAATAGCTGGCGTTGTGGCGGGTGCCTATTGTCCCAGCTACTCAGGAGACTGAGGCAAGAGAATCACCTAAGGCCAGGAGTTGGAGGTTGCTGTGTGACACCACGGCACTCTACCTACCATGATAAAGTGAGACTGTCTCTACAAAATAAATAAATAATGACTATTAAAAAAAAAAAGCAGTTGAGACTTGTGTCTATTTCTGCCCTTGTCCTCAATGGAATCATACAGTTTGTTTTCCTTTATGTTTTGCTCTCGTGGGATTTGTCCACACAGCTGTGTGCAGCTGTTGTTAATTCTTTTGTTGCTGGGCAGCATTCTCTTGAGTTCTGGACAGCAACTTATTTACTTATTTTACTATGGCTTAGACATCCAGCTACTCGGAGGCTGAGGGAAGAGACTCATTCATTAAGGAAATTCCTTGCTGACTTCCCATAAAGAAAGAAGTGCAAATTGTAACTATGTCTAAAATTAAAGCCTGTTGGATTTCACACTAATATGAAGTACAAGTGAAGGGGTCTTAGAAGAGCAAAAAGCAGTCTCTGCCTATTCAGAGGGAACTCTGTAAAGCAGTTTAAATGACAAAACAAAGTACCAGGCCAGAGAAGATTAACATAGGAATGAACTTATTCAAAAGCAGATGGAGGTGGCATGGGCCCCATATACCAGAGGTAGCAGGTTCAAACCCGGCCCTGGCAAAAACTGCAAAAAAAAAAAAAAAAAAGTGGATCGAAGGCAAATGGAACAACAGGGCAGAGGGAGACCTGAGAAAGCACCTGTAGTAGGACTAAGAGGGAGTTGGGCAGGCTACAGGGTCTCACCCTGTTGTGGGTACTTCCTGGTGTGGTTTAAAGTGCCTCCCTGGAAAGAACATGGACAGATTGCCTGTAACAGTGGCAAGCAAGTTTTCTTTTCTTTCCTTTTAAGACAAAGTCTCACTTTGTCACCCTCTGTAGAATACTGTGGTGTTACAGCTCACAACAACCTCAAACTCTTGGGCTCAAGTGGTTCTCTTACCTCAGCCTCCCAAGTAGCTGGAACTACGGGCACCTGCCACAATGAGGCTATTATTTTATTTTTTTATTTTGCAGTTTTGGCTGGGACTTGGCTTGAACCCACCACCCCCAGTATATGGGGCCAGCACCCTACTCCTTGAGCCACAGGCACCGCCCGCGACTGGCTATTTTTAGAGATGAGGTCTCACTCTGGCTCAGGCTGGTCTTAAACTCCTGAGCTCAGGCTATCCACCCACTTCGGCCTTCCAGAGTGCTAGAATTACAGGCATGAGCCACTGTGCCCGGCCTCAAGTTTTCTGTTTTTTGGCTCAGTGTCTATGGCTCAAGTGGCTAAGGCGCCAGCCACATACACCTGAGCTGGCAGGTTTGAATCCAGCCCAGGCCTGCCAAACAATAATGGCTGCAACCAAAAAATAGCTGTGCATTGTGGCAGGTGCCTATAGTCCCAGCTACTTGGGAGGTGGAGGCAGGAGAATCACTTGAGCCCAGGAGTTGGAGGTTGCTGTCAGCTGTGATGCCATAGCACTCTACTGAGGGTGATAGCTTGAAGCTCTGTCTCAAAAAAAAAAAAAAAAAAAAAAAGTTGGCGGTACCTGTGGTTTAGTGGGCAGGGCGCCAGCCCCATATACTGAGGGTGGTGGGTTCAAACCTGGCCCTGGCCAAACTGCAACAAAAAAATAGCTGGGCGTTGTGGCAGGAGCCTGTAGTCCCAGCTACTTGGGAGGCTGAGACAAGGGAATCGCCTAAGCCCAGGAGTTGGAGGTTGCTGTGAGCTATGTGACACCACAGCCCTCTACCACAGCTCTCTACCAAGGGTGATAAAGTGAGACTCTGTCTCTACAAAAAAATAAATTTTTATTTTTTCTGGCTCACTTTTCACAAAAGACAGTTGCCAGTCCTAGTCTGGTTTTGTGACACTGTTTGTTAGTGATATGTCTAACAATTCTTTAACCACCCCAAACTCACTGTTTATAGCTCTAACACTTTTTTTTTTCTCTAACACTCTTTTACAAGTTTATCTTTACAGGTAACAGAACTGGAGAGGAAGCAGGATCGGATATGCTCCCATCCACCAGGATTTGGGGATTTACATCTACACTACTGAAGTTTCCTTATTCCCTTTTTTTTCTTCTTTTTCTTTTTTTCTTTCTTTCTTTTTTCTTTTTTTTTTGAGACAGGGCCTCAAGCTGTTTCCCTGGGTAGAGTGCTGTGGCATCACAGCTCATGGCAACCTCCACTCCACCTCCTGGGCTCAAGGATTCTCCTGCCTCCACCTTCCAAGTTGCTGGGACTACAGGCACCCACCATAATGCCCGGCTGTTTTTTGGTTGCAGCCATCATTGTTGTTTGGCAGACCGGAGATTCGAACCCGCCAGCTCAGGTGTATGTGGCTGGCGCCTTAGCAGCTTAAGCCACAGTGGCCAGCCCTTTTTTTTTTTTCTGAGACAGAGTCCAAGCTGTGACCCTGGGTAGAGTACAGGGCATCATCATAGCTCACAACAATCTCCAACCCTTGGGCTCAACTCATACTTCCAAGCAAAGATCCTCTTGCCTCAGTTTTTCTATTTTTAGTTCTTGATCAGGCTGGTTTCTTAACTTGAGACCTTAAAGCATTCTACCCACATGTTCCCCAGAGTGCTAGGATTGCAGCATGAGACTCCAAGCCAGGCTGTCTTTTCTTATTTATTTAGAGACAGAGTCTCACTATGTCGCCCTCAAGAGAATACTGTGACATCACAGCTCACACCTGGGCCTAAGCATTCTCTTGCCTCAGCCTTTCACATAACTGGGACTACAGGTGCCGCCACAAGGCTTGGCTATTTTTTTGTTTTAGTTGCTGTTTGGCAGGCCCAGGCCGGGTTCGAACCCACCAGCCCTGGTGTGTGTAGCCGCTGAGCTCCAGGAGCTGTGCCTTTTTTGGGAGGGAATTTTTGGCTGGGGCTGGGTTTTAACACATCACCTCCGGTATATGGGGGCTGGGGCTCTACTCCTTTGAGCCACAGGTGCCGCCCTCCCACCTTTTTTTTGAGACAGAGTCTCACTTTGTCGAGTGCCCTAGCGTCACAGCTCACAGTCAACCTCAAACTCTTGGGCTTAACCGATTCTCTTGCCTCAGCTACTTCAGGTGCCAGCCACAGCGCCTGGCTATTTTTTGGTTGTAGTTGTCATTGTTGTTTGGCAGGTCCGGGCCGGGTTCGAACCCGCCAGCTCCAGTGCAGGTCACCGCCGGTCCCCTAGCCGCCGAGCTCCAGGCGCGGAGCCCATTACTCATATATCACCGAGGAGCTGGAGGCACAGGAAGAGGAAACAACCTGCTCCTTCTCCTTTCTCGGGATAATATGGATACTCCATCCCTTACAACGCAACTAAGTCTTGCAGCAATGTCCGTCAAGGCAATAGTGAAGTCTTGCTGAGATGTATTTCCAGAATTGCCGTGTGGCCATAGTGTAGACAGTCTATCCTCACCCTGCTTTGTATGAGAACGTGGGATTGAGAACACCGGGTGGGGGCCCAACCATAGCCTGGTTAAGCCCGTGGCTCAGATCCTGCGATTGAAGAACAGCCTCGACCTGGCACAGCCTGCGCGCCTCGCTGGGACTGTCCCCTGAGACCCGCGGCCTCCAAGTCCGCGCCGAGAACCCTGACTCGGGACACCGGCCCGCAGTCCCTGTACCTCCACAACGAGCGACCATGCGCGCGCGCCATAACGGAGGCTTAAGCGCGTCACGGCCCGCAGACCTCCGCAACGGAAACCCCGGAGACGGTCCGGGAGGCGGTGCGGCTGTGGACGCTCGCGCGGGCCTCGGCCCCACCCCCGGCATACTCCAGCCAATCTGACCAGCGCCTGGAAATACAGGCGCTCTGGCGCACGCTGCTGACGTTGGCCAATGGGAACGGCGGGCGGCGGCGCGGCACGCCGCGCGGCAATGGCGGGTCGGCGCGGAGCTCTAATTGTGCTGGAGGGCGTGGACCGCGCCGGGAAGAGCACCCAGGCCCGCAGGCTTGTGTCCGCGCTGTGCTCCGCGGGGCGCCGTGCCGAGTTGCTCCGGTTCCCAGGTGGGTGATGTCCGCAGAGCGCTGGCCCGAAGCATATATGTGCGGGCACCGCAGGTCCCCGCTCGCTTGGACACTTCTTTATTGTTGGGGTAGTTCGCCGCCCATTCATGGAGTGCGAACGCATTTTAAATTCTGTTTCTGGCAGACGGGAGCACGGTAGCGGCCGGGGCTACGTTTGTAAAGTCAGGAGAGAAGCTTCAGGCCGGAAAGTGCCCGGAAAATGCAGTCGGTACCAAGAGACAGCTTAAGGTGTAAACGACGCAGGGGCAGAGGGATGGAGCAGAAGGTTCCTTGAGCATTTTTTCTTTCTTCCTTTCTTTTTTTTTTTTTTTTTTTTTTTTTTTTTGCAGTTTTTGGCTGGGGCCAGGTTTGAACCCGTCACCCTCAGTATATGGGGCCGGCGCACTACTACTTGAGCCACAGGCGCCGCCCGGTTCCTTGAGTATTTACAGGTTCTGACTTTAAGGACAGTCTACGCATCTTACACTTGTGGGTTTTTTTGGAGAAAGAGTCTCACTGTGTCGCCCTCGGTAGAGTACCATGGCGTCACAGCAACCTCAAACTCGTGGGCTTAAGCGATTCTCTTGCCTCAGCCTTCCAAGTAGTTGGGACTACAGGCGCCCGCCACAACGCCCGGCTAATTTTTGTTGCAGTTTGGCCGGGGCCGGGTTTGAACCCGCCACCCTCGGTATATGGGACCGGCACCCACGCGTCCTCAGTTTTATCTGTGTTTTTCTCTTTTTCTAGAAAGATCAACCGAAATTGGAAAACTTCTGAGTTCCTACTTGGGAAAAAAATGTGAGGTGGAGGACCACTCTGTGCATCTGCTTTTTTCTGCAAACCGCTGGGAACAAGTGTAAGAACACGATGGTACTGCTGCCCTCCTTCCCTGCTCTTTCTTCCTCCTGAGGCTCAGTGAATGATCCTGATCCTCATGCTGGTGCTGAGGTTGTGCTTAGTGTTTACCAGGTTATTTATTTATTTTTGAGACAGAGTCTCACTGTGTTGCCCTTGGTGGAGTGCCCGTCATAGCTGGCGTCATAGCTCAGAGCAGCCTGAGACTCTTGGGCTTAAGCCATTCTCTTCCCTCAGCCTCCCAAGTAGCTGGGACTACAGGCACCTGCTACAACCTGATGCTATTTTTTTTTTTTTTTTTTGGTAGTTGTCATTGTCATTGTTGTTTTGGCAGACCTGGGCTGTGTTTGAACTCAGCAGCTCCAGTATATGTTGCTGGCGCCCTAGCCGCTGAGCTACAGGCACCAAGCCTACAAGGTTTTTATTATTCGTCGGTGAGAAGATGTAGTATAGTTCCCAAAGAGCTTTAATTCATGCCTTTCCTTCCTCCTACCGCATTTGTTTTTTCTTTTCTTTTTTCAGACAGAGTCTCGCTTTGTCGCCCTCAGTAGAGTGCTGTGGTGTCATAGCTCACAGCCATGTCAGACTCTTGGACTCAAGCTATTCTTTTCCTCAGCCTCTCAAATAACTGAGACACAGATGCCTGCCACAACACCCAGCTATTTTTAGAGATGGGGTCTTGAACCCTGAGCTCAGGCAATCCACCCACCTTGACCTCCCAGAGTGCAGGGATTACAGGCGTGGACCATGATACCAGTCTTTTTTCTTTTTGGCCGGGGCTAGGTTCGAACCCGTCACCTCCAGTATATGGGGCTGGCACCCTACTCCTTTGAGCCACAGGCATTGCCCAATGCCAGTCTTTATCAAGAGTCTCTCTCTCTCTCTTTTTTTTTAAGAGAATCCATCACTTTATTTTTTAGAAAAGATGGCCAAACGGGGAACTAATACAGAGCATTCCAGCAGCACAGCAAAAACAGTTGAGTCAGCCATCCAAAAATAAAGGGAATCGAAAACAATGCCAACCAGCTTTCACACCCAAAGTGTCTTTTTTTCTTTCTTTCTTTCTTTTTTTTTTTTTTTTTTTGTAGAGACAGTCTCACTTTACTGCCCTCTATAGAGTGCCATGACGTCACAGTACTCACAGCAACCTCCAGCTCTTGGGCTTACGCAATTCTCCTACCTTAGCCTCCCGAGCAGCTGAGACTACAGGTGTCCACCACAACACCCGGCTATTTTTTGTTGCTTTTTGGCCAGGGTGGGGTTTGAACCTGCCACCCTCAGTATATTGGGGGGGGGGAGGTGCCCTACTCACTGAGCCACAGGTGCCACCCTATACATGTTTTCTTACAGGCTGGGGCTTGTCTTTTCATTCTTTTGACAGCATCTCTCACAACATAGAAGGGTTTTATTTTAGTGATGTCCAGCTTATCACTTCTTTCCTGGGTTGTATTTGTTTTTTTTTTTTTTTTTTTTTTTTTTTTTGCAGTTTTTGGCTGGGGCTGGGTTTGGACCTGCCAGCTCCGGCATATGGGGCCTGTGTCCTATTCCATTGACCCACAGGCACTGCCCGTTGGGTTGTATCTTTGGTGTTGCAGGAAAATAGTTATTGCTACACCCAAGGTTATCTAGATTTTTCTCCTATGTTATTGTCTAGGACAGGGGTCCTCAAACTGTGGCCCACAGGCCACATGAAGCGGTGTGATTGTATTTGTTCCCGTTTTGTTTTTTTACTTCAAAATAAGATATGTGCAGTGTGCATAGGAATTTGGTCATAGTTTTTTTTTTTTTTTTTTTTTTTAAAGACTATAGTTCAGCCCTCAATGGTCTGAGGGACAGTGAATTGGCCCCCTGTTTAAAAAGTTTGAGGACACCTGGTCTAGGAGTTTTGTAGTTTTGCATTTTATATTTAAGTCTATGATCCTGTTTTTGTTTGTTTGTTTGTTTGTTTGTTTTTTTGTTTTTTTTTTGAGACAGAGCCTCAAGCTGTCGCCCTGGGTAGAGTGCTGTGGCATCACAGCTCACAGCAACCTCCAACTCCCGGGCTCAAGCGATTCTCCTGCCTCCGCCTCCCAAGTGGCTGGGACTACAGGCTCCTGCCACAACGCCCAGGAGTTTTGGTTGTTGTTGTCGTTGTTTGGCAGGCCGGGGCTGGATTCTAACCCAGCAGCTCTGGCATATGTGGCTGGCGCCTTAGCTGCTTGGGCTACAGGTGCCAAGCCGAACCTTTTTTTTATTTTTGAGACAGAGTCTCACTTTGTTGCCCTTGGTAGGGTGCTGTGGCAGCACAGCTCACAGCAACCTCCAGCTCTTGGGCTTAGGCAATTCTCTTGCCTCAGCCTCCCAAGTAGCTAGGACTACAGGCACCCTCCACAATGCTCGGCTATTTTTTGTTGCAGTTTGGCTGGGGCCAGTTTTGAACCTGCCACCCTTGGTATATTGGATCCGGCGCCCTACTCACTGAGCTGTAGGCACCACCCAAGAAAGTTGGTTTAGGAGGACACTTTTTTTTTTTTTTTTGAGTCAGAGTGTCTGTCACCCTCGGTAGGGTCCTGTGGTGTCACAGCTCACAGCAACCTCCAGCTCTTTGGACTTAAGTGATTCTCTTGCTTCTGCCTCCCGAGTAGCTAGGACTACTGGTGCGTGCCACACACCTGACTATTTTTTTTTTTTGCAGTTGCTGCTGCTGTTTTAGCTGGCCAGGGCCAGGTTTGAGCCTGCCACCCTTGGTATATGGGGCTGGCCCCCTACCGGCTGAGCCATAGGTGCAGCCCCTCCTCCTTTTTTAAGGACGAAGTCTTGCTTTGTCACCTGGGCTAGAGTGTAGTGGAGTTATCAAAGTTCATAGCAACCTCAAACACCTGGGTTAAAGGCAGCCTCCTGCTTCAGCCTATCAAGTACCTAGGACTACAGGCGAATACCACATGCCTGGTTAACTTCTCTATCTTGTAGAGACAGGGTCTCATTCTTGCTTAGTCTGATCTCAAACTTCTGGCCTCAAGTCACCCTCTTTTCTTGGCATCCCAAAGTGCTGGGATTATAGGCATGAGCCATTGCGCCTGGTCAGCCTGTGGAGGCTGTGAGTTCTGTGCCTAGATTGATTTTCTTACATGTGGATGTACAGTTACTCCAGCAATTTGTTGAAAAAAAAAAACAAAAAACAAAACTGTCTTCAGACACTCTGATAGGCCGAGGCGGATGGATTGCCTGAGCTCACAGGTTTGAGACCAGCCTGAGCCAGAGTGAGACCTTGTCCCTAAAAATAGCTGGGCATTGTGGCGGACGCCTGTATTCCCAGCTGCTTGGGAGGCTGAGGCAAGAGAATTGCTTGAGTCCAAGAGTGTGAGGTTGCTGTAAGCTATGATGCCACAGTACTCTGCGGAGGGCACTCTATGGAGGGCGGCAAAGTGAGACTGTCTTTGTTCCATTGTATTTATTTGCTCCTTTTTTTTTTTTTTTTGGAGACAGTGTCTCACCCTATTACCCTTGGTAGACTGCCCTGGCATCACAGCTCACAGTAATCTTCAACTCCTGGGCTTAGGCGATTCTCTTGCCTGTAGCTGGGACTACAGGCACCCGCCACAACACCTGACTATTTTTTTGTTACAGTTTGGCCAGGGCTGGGCTTGAACCCACCACCCTTGGAATATGAGCCTGGCGCCCTACCAAGTGAGCCACAGGTGCTGCCCTATTTGCTCCTTTGTAAAAGATCACTTGCCTCTCATCACATGGTGTCCATGTGATCTGAAAGTCTCCAGTGAGATGGCTGAGAAGAATGTATGTGGCTTGACTTTCTCTGGCTTAAGTGAGACTTCTTTTTTATTTTTTATTTTTGAGACAGAGTCACTAGGTTGCCCTCTGTAGAGTGCTGTGATGTCATAACTCACAGCAACGTCAAACTCTTGGGCTTAAGTGATTCTCTTGCCTCAGCCTCCCAAGTAGCTGGGACTACAGGTGCCTGCCACATAGCCTGGCTATTTTGTTGTTTTTGTTGTTGTTGTTTAACAGGCCTGGGCTGAGTTCAAACCTGACATCCCTGGTGTATGTGGCCAGTGCCCTAACCATTGAGCTATGGGCACTGAGCCTTAAGTGATACTTCTTTTTTCTTTTCTTTTTTTTTTTTTTTTAAGACAGAGCCTCAAGCTTTTGCCTTGGGTAGAGTGCAATGGCATCATAGCTCACAGTAACCTCTAACTCCTGAGCTCAAGCGATTCTCCTGCCTCCACCTCCCAAGTAGCTGGGACTAGGCTATTTTTTGGTTGCAGCCGTCGTTGTTTGGCGGGCCTGGGCTGGATTCGAACCCGCCAGCTCAGGTGTATATGGCTGGCGCCTTAGCTGTTTGAGCCACAGGCGCCAAGCCTGAGTGATATTTCTTGCAAACATTAGCCTCTCATCTTTGCACATCTCCAGTCTTGGTGGTTATGGGATGCTGTTGGCTCTGTGATGGTTTGGTCGAGAACATCCTTGCAGCCCAGGTTTGGGGCATGAGTATGGTACATCACTTGCTTGCCTTGTCCCTTCTCAGCCCCCACCTTGGTGGTTCTTCATTTCAGCGGGGTGTGGCTGCCCCTGCGCAGACAGCTAAGAATGCTTTTCCTTCTCTTACCTACCTGTGTTTATAGACTACCTGGTTTTCTCAGATGTGTTGTTGCTGTGTAGTGGGGTTTTCTTTTCCATGGAGTGATTTGCTGGGGGCCCCTTCATGGCTCCTTCTAAAGAGAAAATGCAGAGCATTTTGGAAGGTAAACAAGGTTACATGTCACTGTGCTGTAGTTGTTACTATACGGGAGTTCTGAGTTGTACCATTAGGATAACTCAAGCAGGATATTCAGGGCCTGTGAAGCCAGGGTCAGGTCTCAGGAGTATTCTGTTTTTCAGGCCATTAATTAAGGAAAAGTTGAGCCAGGGTGTGACCCTCATCGTGGACCGATACGCATTTTCTGGTGTTGCCTTCACAAGCGCCAAGGAGGTGAGTGCTGCTTGGCTTTCTATGGACTGAACGTGTGGACCCAGAACTGCCCTCTGCACAGTGTCACAGCACGAGTGACACACATTTGACTTGTTCTTTGGATTTTTATGATTCCTAGATATGTTTTATCTTTTTGGTAGATTATTTATTTATTTATTTTGTAGAGACAGATCTTACTTTATCACCCTCAGTAGAGTGCTGTGGTGTCACAGCTCACAGCAACCTCCAGTTTTGGAGCTTAGGCGATTCTCTTGCCTCAGCCTCCTGAGTAGCTGGGACTACAGGCACCCACCACAAAGCCTGGCTATTTTTTATTGTAGTTTGGCTGGGGTGGGGTTTGAACCCACCACCCTTGGGTATATGGGGCCTGCGCCGTACCCACTGAGCCACAGGCACCACCCTTTTTTTCTTTTCTTGAGACAGAGTCTCAAGCTGTCACCCTAGGTGGAATGCCATGGTGTCACAGCTCACAGCAACCTCCACCTCTTGGGCTCAAGCGATTGATTCTCTTGTCTCAGCCTCCCAAGTAGCTGGGACTACAGGCCCTCGCCACACGCCTGGCTATTTTTTGGTTGTAGTTGTCATTGTTTGACAGGCCCGGGTTGGATTCGAACTCACCAGCTCCAGTGTATGTGGCTGGCTCCCTAGCTGCTTGAGCTACAGGTGCTGAGCCTTTTTTTTTTTTTTTTTTTTTTTTGAGACAGAAGTCTCACTTCTGTCACTGTAGGTAGAGTGCCATGGCATCATAGCTCTCAGCAACCTCAAACTCTTGGGCTTAAGTGATCCTCTTGCCTCAGCCTCCTGAGTAGTTGGGATTACAGGCCAGGCTAGTTTTTCTGTTTTTAGTTGAGGAGGGTCTCACTTTTGCTCAGGCTGATCTCGAACTCCTGAGCTCAGGCAATCCACCTGCCTCAGTCTCCCAGAGTGCTGGGATGAGATGTGTGACCAACCATACCTGGTGCATACATGAATTTATTTATTTATTTATTTTTATTTATTTATTTATTTTTGAGACAGAGTCTCACTTTGTCACCCTTGGTAGAGTGCTGTGGCATCACAGCTCACAGCAATCTCAAACTCCTGGGCTCAAGTGATTCTCTTGCCTCAGCCTCCCAAGTAGCTGAAAATACAGGTGTCTGTTACAATGCCTGGCTACTTTAGAGATGAGATCTTGTTCTAGCTCAGGCTGGTCTCAAACCTGTGAGCTCAGGGAGTCCACCCTCCTCATCTCCCAGAGTGCTAGGATTATAGATGTGAGCCACCTTGCCTGGATCCATACATGTATTTATTACAATTAAGAAAGAATTTCATAAAAGTCCATATATTCAAACTTTTTTTTTTCTTTTTCAAGATAAGAGTCTCATTCCGTTGCTCAGGTTGGAGTGCAGTGGTGTCAGTGGTGTTAGCCTATTGGCACCTACCACAACGCCTAGTGGTAGTTGCTAGTTTTTCTATTTTTAGTACAAATGGGGTCTTGCTCTTGCTTAGGCTGGTCTTGAACTTCTGAGCTCAAGGGATTCACTTGCCTTGACCTCCCAGAGTGCTAGGATTACTGGTGTGACCTACCTTACCCAGCCTTGTATTGTATTACGTTTTTAAAAATATTTTATGTTTGCAAGAGCTACTTGTCAGCTTCTCCCATCAAAATACATATGATGTCTTCTCTTTCTCATGATAAAAGCCCTTGATGGTAACTGACTCCAAAATGATCACCTTTTATTTTATTTTTTTAAGGCAAGCTTGAAACAAAGTTTATTGGGGAAGAGAATGGTAGGTTTACAGAGTAAGAGCAAGATACAGGCGTACAGAGGAAGACACATTCACCGTAGACAGTGAACAGGCCTCCATGCCAGGGCAGGTAGACAAAGATGCTTCCTTTTTTTGTTATTATTATGGGTCTATAATAGTTATATAAATGGTAGTCTTTAATGTTGTCATTTTTTCATGTGTAAGTTGGAGTCCTTCCCTTGTGAAGTGTTAAATTTGTATAACAAGGACAAGACTTGGTTGACGAAGCAAGTTGGTTGGTGGGCTTGTGCTTTGCATGCTTGCACCTTGCTGTGCAGTCCTAGGGGGAAGCTCACTTCTTGAGCTCTTAGTGTGTCTTGTGCCCTGTGGCCTTGAGTCATAGCCTTTCTGACTATACCTTTCCTCCAGAAATGGGGATACCGTTTGGAGGGCAGGTGCCCTGAGATTGGCACAGCCCTGTCTGGGGAGGCTGGCACGTGGGTACAGGGGTGGGGGCTACACACAGTGGGTTCCAGGGTTACCAGTCTCTCTCCTGCTCTTCTGAAGGGGGCTAATGCCCTGGTGGGTATGAGTAAAAGGACACAGTGGGGGGTTCTGCTCTGCTCTCCAACTCAGGATTCCTCAGCAGGTGGACTGTGGGAGTCTCTGCCAACTGCTTAATCCTGGACAGAGGGTCTGGGGCTGCATCAGGAGATCCACTGCAGGTCTTGGGCTGTGGGTGACCAGGATGTGGGGCCCTGTGCTGCTCTGTCTACTGACGTGTGTGTTAGCAAAAGAAAAACCCAAGAAGGGAGAGAGCAGTACATTTCAGATTTAAAAAATAAAAAACCACGACTGTGTAGAATTTCTTTTTTTTTTTTTTTTTTTTTTTGAGACAGAGTCTCACTGTGTTGCCCTCAGTAGAGTGCTATGTTGTCATAGCTCATGGCAACCTCCAACTCTTGGGCTTAAGAGATTCTCTTGCCTGAGTCTCCCAAGTAGCTGGGACTACAGATGCCTGCTACAACCCCCAGCTGTTTTTGTTGCAGTTGTCATTGTTGCTAAGATGGCCCAGGCTGGGTTTAAACCTGACAGCCTAGGTGTATGTGTATGTGGCTGATGCCATAACCACTGTGCTATAGGCACCGAGATGGAATTTTCATTTTTCTTCTTCTTCTTCTTCTTTTTTTTTTTTTTTTAAGAGAAAGAGGCTCACTTTACCACTCTGGGTAGCGTGCTGTGGTGTCACACAGCTCACAGCAACCTCCAACTCATGGGCTTAGGCAATTCTCTTGCCTCAGCCTCCCTAGTAGCTGGGACCATGGGTGCCTGCCGCAACACCTGGCTATTTTTTGTTGTAGTTTGGCTGGGCTGAGTTTGAACCCGCCACCCTTGGTATATGAGGTGGGCAACCTACCCACTGAGCCTCCAGTGCCACCCTCTCATTTCTTTTTTTTTTGAGACAGCTTCAAGCTATAGCCCTGGGTAGAGTACTGTGGTGTCATAGTTCACAGCAACCTCAAACTCGTGGACTTAAGCGATTCTTTTGCCTCAGCCTCCTAAGTAGCTGGGACTACAGACATGCACCACAACATCCAGCTATATTTTGGTTGTAGTTGTCATTGTTTGGCAGATCCAGGCTGGATTCAAACCCTCTAGCTCTGGTGTATTGGCTGGCGCCTTAGCCATTTGAGCTACAGTCACTACCCGGAATTCTCATTTCTTGATACCTCATCTAGTGTCCCCTCATTATCACCCCTTTTTTATGACTTAAGAAAAAAACTGGACCCCACTGAGCTTTTGCTCCCTGCTGGGTGTTTTCTTTGCAGAATTTTTCCTTGGATTGGTGCAAGCAGCCGGATGTGGGCCTTCCCAAACCTGACCTGGTCCTGTTCCTGCAGCTGCAGCTGGCAGATGCTGCTATGCGGGGTGAATTTGGCCACGAGCGCTACGAGGACAGGCCCTTCCAGGAACGGGCCCTGCAGCGTTTCCACCAGCTCATGGCGGACGCAACACTTAACTGGAAGGTGAGGAGCTACATCCCAGGAGCCAGCAAGCAGGGTCCAGCTTGCACTGACTGCAGTGTCCTCTCCAGCAGCGATGCTGCCTTTCCTGGCTGGTTTTCCCATAGTGGGTCCTCTGGTTCTCACTTCTGGTGGGTTCTGCAGACCACCAGGCTCTGGTGCTATCTGGTGGGTGAGGGGCTTGCACAATCCTGCACGTGTAGCCCTTCTGCAGATAATGAGCCCTAGTTTGATCCTGCAGCTCCCATCACTGGTTTTGCCCAGTCCTCTGTGCCCAGGACAGTCTGTGCACCTGGGTCCCCAGTCCCACCAAATCTGGCTTCCTTCAAGTGCAGTGCAGTCCGGGGCTTAGCCTCAACTACTCCCAGGTTATCTGACTACCAAGCTAGCTTCCCTCCCAACCTGCCATTTGTGTCCACTGCAGCCTTTTCCCACATAGCAGCAAGGGTGGTTCTGGTCTGCACTGTCCAGAGGATGGCCAGTCTGTACATAGCTTAGTTCTGTGAGCTCTTCCTCCAGAGCAGGGCTGGGGAATCTCATCCCAGCCCCAGTGATTCTGCCTACAGACACTGCTGGTTGGTTATATAGCCTTTTTCTGAAATGGGTCAAAATAATGGCACCCTTTTCCATGAAAGCCACGGTCCCTTTGGCTGTAAGCTAGTGTTGAGAGCCATCTTGGATGGTGGGCTGGGGAGGTGACACCTGCAAGGGGTAACACTGTATAGGAAGTCACTAGCATATGGTTACTTTCTGGTGCTTCTGCACCCTGGGAGGTTTTCCTGAATTTGCTGCAATGTAGATTTGAGGAGGGCCTTGGCCAGCCCTGCCAGAGCTGAGGCCACTGGCCCAGCCGACAGAAGAGGCGGCTCCCTGGACAGGCTGGTGCTCCTGGGTCCCTCACACCTCCCCTCTAGTGGAGAAACAGCTTGTGGGCCAATGATCCTCATGCTGTTCACGTGGGAGTACAGCATGGCTGTTAAGACAAGATGCATCTGTCCCAAAAGGGCAGGTCCTGCCATGTAGCTTCTGCTGTAGGGCCTGCCCATTCTGGGAGGACAGACTGTGTAAGGGCTGCCCGCTGGGCCTGTTTCTCTGTTGTGAGCTGGGATAGTCCCTGAGCACCAGTGTTTGCCATGGAGTGTGATGAGCTCCCGGGTCCCTCCCGCCTCTCTTATCCTGCTGGTAGACACTTAACAGGCCCGTGCAGGGAGAAGTGGGCGTTTGTCGCACTGTTTCTCCTGCATCTGGACCATGGCAAGGATTCAGGGCAGCTGTGTGTCAGGGCCGCTGTGGAGGTTGAGAGGGGTGTGGACTGAAGGATCCCAGAGATGTTTGTGCTGTGCGATGAAGTCTGGGGCTGCCTGTCCAGAGCCTGGCCCTTGAGAAATCCCATGTGCACTGATAACAGAAGGGAAAGCGTTAATGGCTGCCTTTTCCTCCTGAATCCCTGTGAGAACAGATAGTTGATGCCTCCAGAAGCATTGAAGACATCCATGTGGAGATCCTTGCGCTGTGTGAGGATGTCATCTGCACAGCCATGCAGAGGCCACTGGGGGAGCTGTGGAAATGACCTCAGGCTGCCCCCAGAGACACCTGCCCCTCAAGGAAGGCCTGAGTACCCAGCAGAATTCAGATCCACAATTGCAGGAGCTCTTGTCCAGTGGCACAAACCTCAGGTCAGACCTCTCTTGACCTAGGTTAGGTGTACTAGGTACCCCTGCAAGTGGGGATGCTAGTGGTGTGGACACATCCACAGTGGAACAGTTTTCCTCTGCCCTTGCCTTTATCCTGAAGATGTCACTATATTATCATGTTTTCTACTTGAATGGTAACTCTGGAAATGGTAATCAGATGGAATTCTCCTGAATTGCTTATAGGCACTAATAAAAATTAACCGGAGAATGTGTTTGTGAAAGGCTTCACTTGTTTCTAAAATTTTATTTCACAGGGGTCTCACTGTGTTGCCCAGGCTGGATTTGAACTCCTAGGGACAAGTGCTCCCACCTCAGCCTTCTGAGTAGCTGGATACTGGTGTGTGCCACCCTGCTGGCCCTTGAAAGCTTTTCTTAGATACTAGCTGAGGGAGGACACTCCTGAGTGGCTTCCTGCTAGTTTGGGGATTCCCAGCTGTAGCCATGGCCCTGGCTCTGTGCCTGTGTCCTGGCCTCATCCACCTCAGCTCAGCTGTTTTTGAGTGTACATGTATATCTCAACACATGGATGTTAACTTTGCTGGGTTTTTTTTTTTTCTCCAGATGGTCTCACTTTGTCACCCTTGGTAGAGTGCTGTGGTATTATAACTCACAGCAGTGTCTAACTCTGGGGCTCAAGCGATTCTCTGGTTTCACCCTTTTGAGTAGATAGGACTATAGGTGTCCACTACAAAGCCTGGCTGTTTTTAGAGGCAGGGTCCTTGTGCTGGCTCAGGCTGGTGAGCTCAGACAATCCACCCGTCTTGGCTTCCGAGAATGCTGGGAATTACAGGTGTGAGCCACCATGCCTAGCCCATTGTTGTTATTTTCATCATAATCCTGGAGCTTTTCATTCCCTTTTTGAGACAGTTTTGTTCTGTCAGTTCAACTACTGTGCTGTGGCACCATGGCTTACTACAACCTCAGACTCCAGGGCTCAAGCAATCCTGCCTCAGCCTCCCAAGTAGCTGGGACTAGTTTTTCTGTTTTTAGTAGAGATGGGGTCTTGCTCTTGCTCTTGCTCAGGCTGGTCTTTTTTTTTAAATTGACACAGAGTCTCACTTTGTCACCCACTGTAGAGTGCTTAGCATCACAGCTCACAGCAACCTTAAACTCTTGGGCTTAAATAATTATTTTGCCTTGGCCTGCCAAGTAGCTGGGACTATAGGTGCCCATCACAATGCCTAGGTATTTTTTGGTTGCAGTTGTCATTGTTTAGCCAGGCCCAGGTCAGGCTCGAACCCACTAGTCACGGTGCATGAGGCTGAGCTTTTTTTAGCCTGGTCTCCAACTCAACCTCAAAGGATACTGCTACCCATGCTGAGATTACAGGTGAGAGCCACTGCACCCAGACTTGGGGTGAGTGATTAGACAATACTTCCTGGTAGAATAGGCCCAACAGAGCAGTACTGTACTGGAGAGGAAGTCAGGCAGGGTCTGTCACTCCACAGTGGGTTAACAGTTGTGGTCTTAGCACTCTCCCTTCTGTGGCCAGGAAACAAATTCAGTCAAAAGGAGGTGTCATTTGGGTAAACTGAAAGGGGCTTTGAGAAGGAAGATTGTTGTGCATTATCCAGGTGGGCCCAGTGTCATCTGGGGGGCTTCCTGTAACAGGGAAGCAGAAGGGCTAGTCCTGGGGAGGCCAGAGATGCTGCTCTGAAGGTGGACAAAGGGGCCATGGGCCAAGGAGGCAATGAGGCTGGAAAAGGCCAGGAACCCCTTTCCCTGAAACTCTAGCAGGACCAGCCCTGCAACTGCAGGGTCTGGCTTTGCCCTCTGGGCTCAGTCTATGGCAGCACAAGACCTGACATGGCGTTTGAGACTCAACTTCTGTGACCCCAGCAGAGTTTCCTTCTTTCCTGGCAAGATCTGGGCACTTCAGACCTACACCGGAGGATGAGTTGTTGGTAAGAGCACCCAGGGTTGTCCCATTGCGATACTGTGGGCCAGGGTGAGTGATGTTGTTCACTGTCTCCCTTGCTGTGCCTAGATGTGTGCCTCCTCTTCCCAGGCCAGTCACAGCCTGCAAAGTTCTGCTGTTATAAACCACCTGAGGCAAATCCTACAGGTGAAGCACTTCTGTTGAGAATGAGCTGCCATTTCATTTTTCTAAAATCACTTTTCTCACACTTTTTCCTTTTAGGGTCACATGTTCACCCAACATATGGGAGGACAAACATCACAGTGTGCAGAGAGCCAGGTTGGGAGCAGGACAGGCTCACTCATGCTAGCACATCACATGTGCTGTTATGGGCTGAAACGCTATTTTTCTGGAAATCACATCCAACTCTAACTTGAGAAAGAATTAATAGACACAAACTGTTTTCTACTGAAATTGTTATTATTTACCATTAAGAACTGCACACTATACTACTAAGAATGGACATTCTCTTTAGTAAGCTGTTTTTAAAACACACAAGACAGAGCTCCCCTTTGGTCAAGGTGTCCACTTACTTCCACTGCAGCCCAACTTCCTCTGTCCCTAGCGGGATGTGGAGCTCCCAGGACTGCAGTGTCTAGCCTCCCTCCTTCCCACCCAACTACATCTCGGAGGGGGAGGGAGGAGAAAAAAGGAATAAGGAAATAAATTATGTCATCAACACTTGGGGACAGTGTGGTCAGTGTGGCTTGGCCCCCAGTCTGCCCAAGCAGAAGCCAGTTCTGAGCCACGTGCTTGTAAGAAAGGTCCCTGCAGCCGTCACCAGCAAGCTCCCCAAACCCTCTTGCTACATCTAGTGACAAGGACAGCAGACTAACGTGGCAATGGCACACCTGAGGCCCAGGATACGGGCTAAATTAAAGCTGTTAGGTGCTGAAAGTAGTGCTGAGAGGGGTCTGGAGACTGCCATCTGTGCCTAGCCCCACTGTGTGGCCTTCACACACCACAATGCTGGGGTCTGACCTGTTGGGCCCCAACCATCTAAAGCCTCTGACCCACATAGGCAATTCTGAGCAAGGCAAAAACAGAAAGGCTCGAAGGCAGAGCATGCCCCAGCTCACCCCCAGGCCGAGTGTTATAGAAAGGGGACCTCCCCGTCCTTGCCCATCACTGGGGAAGCTGGTGTGATAAGCAAGCGGCAGCAAACGGTGCATGGTGCATCTTGAGATGCCACACTCCTTGAAGGACAAAAGGCTGTGCCCTTTACACGGACCTTCCGAGGACTGTCACTCCAGAGGACACCCTGGGCACCCTGCTGCCCTCAACCTAGGCCATCCACACTGCGTCCTGTGCAGGGATGTCTTTGGATTCCCATAGGCCTCACCCTCCGATGCTTGCCTCCCCTGAGCAGGGGAGAGCCTGCTGCCATTCTTTACACCTGTTCTCCTACTGAGGTAGCCCTTGAAAAACCACATGGGGCAGAGGGATGTGGCCATGAGCTCGCCTGACCCAGCATGAGCAGCCCAGTCCACAGCTCAAGGCCACAGTGGCCATCACTCCTCACACACCAACCTGCAGGTCTTCTGAGGCTGACTTGGGAGGTGCCCAGAAATCCATGTCTGTGCTGTGCCTTTCAAACAGGACTTTAATTCCAAACAAACCACAGAGCTGCCGCCTAGGAGGAAGTGGGACTGAAGCCGATGTGCTAAGGCAAGGCTGGCAGTGTCCGGAGGTGAACTCTGGAAGCTCCTGGTGGACGGCTCTTCCTGTGGATGTGAGGCCCTGGCAAGGATTGGGCTGGGAAGTCTGACTCCAGGCATCAATCCATGAGCAGAGTGTGGCAGCCCCTGGGCGGAGCACGGGGCGCACAGCACTCGGCAGGCTGGATGGATGAAATGCAGTGGCACCAGCAAGGGCCAGCGGAGGCTACCCCCCAACCCCAGATTTCAAAGGGACAAGATCTCAAAGTCTTCATCTTCCGAGTCGAAGAATCTTTCCAGTCGCTCTACATCAGAAGAATCTAGAAGAAACACAATACAATCTCAGCAAAGGTCTCTTGTAGGCTCTTTTGTAGTGTGGGGTGACAGCTGCTGAAAGAAGGGGACAAACCAAACAGTGCCTGTGCGGTGGCCTCCCAAGGGGTGCCAGGCTGCCTGATGTGACAAGAGAAACAGACTCTTGGCTTTGTCTGCTGGGTGCTTGGGCCAGCACCCTGATCCCTGTGGTCCATCAGGAGCGGACTCTGTTCCCCTCCACCTGGTGGGGCTCGTCACAGTGAGACTGACAGAGATGGGAGGCGATGCGCTCAGGGCCACATAACCTCTTCACTACAGGGAGCTCTGGGCTCTGAGTCCACCTGTTGCCGTGTGCTGCCAGGCTGGGGCTGGTTCCACAGGCACGTTGACCACTGAGGGATCAGTGCCATCTGTGGCCAGTGGCTCCACTGCTGGACTGCATTATCAGAGAGCCTGGAGCATCCTGTCTCCAGGGCCCCAAGGACCCTGTGGAACATATCCAGAACCACGGTACCCTGGGCAGGGCCCAGTGTTGGATGAGGCTCACAGAAACCTAACTGGTTGAAAGTGAAAGGACCAGGCCTTGGGGAAGCAAGGAGGGCACATGGCTCTCCCAGGATTCCTGCCTCGACCCTGACCTGCCACTGGTCTCAGCACTCACCTAGGGACAGGTTTAGGACGTCAGGACAGGCCAGATGGGAAGGTGGCTGCTCCACCAGCTCAAACATGGGCAGGGCGCCTCCAAGCAGTGATAGCTGTCAGCAAGACATAGCGTTAGGGGCAGCCCCATCCCAGAGGTCACTACACCTAAAAGGAGGAGGGACCACCAGCCACAACCACAAGGTGCATACAACTGTTTCCCCACTTCACCAATGTGGAAATGGAGGCAAGTTTAGCAAGAACCCAGCATGGCTATTGATGGCCACATGCCTGCCCTGCTGGTGACCATGTGCAATCAAATTGGACTGACTGTCAAGGGCAGAGGGTGGGGAGCTGTGTGTTTTCAGTAAACAGCAGCCTTCAGAAGGTTCACAGCTCAGCATCTTACCACCATCCCAGTGTCAACAAGGACAGAGGTGTAAACTGGAAACCCCATCCCCAGGCCAGTGTGCAAGGTCTATCCCTGAGAGTGCTAAATGATGAGGGTGATGCCTTGGGACACATGGCCTGTCCAGGCTGCATGGCTCTAAGAGGCGGGACAAGCTCCCCACAGCCTGCAAAGCAGAGCCCAGCAAGGCTGTCCCAGACCCCAACACTTACTTTTGGACCCTGAGCATGCCCACACTCTCCAGGAGACTCAGCTCAGCTACAAACCTTTTTGACTTGCTGGCACCAGTCATTGAAGTCGTCCTCAGTCTTACAAAAAAAACCCTAAAATGAAATGACTGTAAGAGAGCAGGACACCTACCCGGCGTGAGCTGAGGCTTGTTGTACTCCCAGTGCCAGGTACAGAGACAGCCCCACAAGTGATGGACACACTCAAGGCTATCCTTGCTTCTGTGGCCAGGCAGGGAGCTCCCCAGGGCTCCCAAGCTGCAAGGGCTCTTGCATGGCCCTCCGGACCCAGGTCCTGACACTCCTTGGGCTCTGTCACTTTACTTAACCCTTTGCCCCTCACTGGATTTACCCATAGGATGTTGTATGCCTGTCAGGCATGGTGGGGGCACGTCTCTCCCTGTGGCTAAGCTGCTGGGTAGGACTCAGCCTGGACGCAACCTCTCCCTAGAAGCACAGCCACAAAGGCTGCCAAGACCGCTGAGGATGCAGGCGCTGTACCACATGGGTAGGGAGCCTCATGGCCATGGGGGCACTTCTAAGAATCACCTGGAAGACCACAAAAGCTTAAGACGGCCTGGACTGGCAGCTACCAGGAATTCTGAACACCTCCAGGTTTACAGATAGTAACAGGACAAGAAAAATCCACAGGAAGAAAACAGAAGATAAGAAGTCGGGGAAAGCTCATACTGGGTGTCCCCTCTCCTGTTCCAAAGACAGTGGCTCTGCTGGAGCTGAAAGGTTCATCACTCTGAGAAGCCAGTGTGAGGACAGAGTTGTCCCACCACGTGTTCCCTGTGGTCTCAGCGCAGAACCACAGGCTAATGCTCACACCTGGCCTCAGTTATCTCAAGTGCCTGTCCTGTAAGGTGCTGAGACCCACACTGGCAAATGCCCTTAGTCCTGGCTGGACATGGAGCTCAGGGGCAGGGTCTGCTAAGTCTGAGGCCTGCAGCCCACCTGCATGTCCTGGGGCTGGGCCACATCTTAGACGGCCTGGACTCAGGACCAGGTCTGCCTGGTTTCTAAGCACAGCAGAGCTCCCCTGATGTGGGGTCCTCTCACAGTTATCTACTTCCCCAGGATGCCACTGTCTCTAGTTGTTTCTGGCCTTCTCCTTCAAGTACATTTTGAAAAGTAGGCAGGTTTGTATAAACCACACAGGAATCCAGAATCGTTTCCCAGATATGTCACGTAAAACCCAGAGGGCTTTGGGGCTGATGCAGGGTCAGAGGCTAGTGGCAGGACTCCAGTGTCTGAACACTGTTCATCCTCTTGCCCTTCAACTTTTAAACTATGAGAAACTAGTACTTCTTCCAGAATGTTGAAGAAAACTCCACAACCCTGAAGGTTTTCCTTTTCATTCTAAAATAGGATTTGGCATAACATGGCTCAGAACTGCCCACCAGCTCACACGGCAGAGACCCACCACAGCAATGGACGGGTCGAGCTCCCCGATGCTCATCCTGCATGGAGGGTGCTGGCAGTGGAAACTCTCGTCTGGGACAAGGCAGCTGTCTGTGGCCTCTACCGCCGGCTGTGTTGTGTGGGGGTCCAGGTAGATAAGCTCCTCACCTGGGCGATATGACATAGGTGGCGGGCAAATGGTGACAAGTCTGAGCCACATTTCAGACTCACCACACCACCACCACCTCAGACAGATGAGCCCTGAGACACCATGGATTGACAGGCTGGAAGCTGGACTGCCGAGAGGGGGGACACACAGGAGGCCTTGCAGGATCCCATGGAGCTGCCTTCCTATTGACCATCCCAGAAAAGGGGCCACCTGGGGCGTATGGAGGCTTGTCTCATGGTACGCCCTCCCCTCATGAACTGTACCCACGGGCCCCCAGGGACGTCACTGTCCCACAACTCACCAACATAGCCGATGAAGTAGTGAGCACTGTTGGGTTTCCCTCCAATCACCCCCAGGGACTGGGGCATCCGGAAGCAACGCTGTGGGAGGGGTGGATGCTGAGTACCTGCTCTGTGGGCCAAGCAGCAGACATCTACACAGGTAAAGTCCCGTGTTGCTCCCAAGTGGGAGCCAACCCCCCAGCTGGGCCCAAGGGCCTGATAAAGTCCAACTGGGTAAAGAGCCCTGTCTAGCGGGCTGGGAGGGGCAGAGGCTGTGGCATAGGGGCCTACAGAAGGGGTGACAGGGGGCTGGGACATTTAAGGGCAGTCGGAGAGCTGGAAGGAGGAGACAAGATTGAGACAACAGAAGGACCATTGTAAAATTGCAGCATTTCCATTCCGTCTAGGAATAACCTTGAACACGGTTCCCTGGTCTAAAATTTACACTGACTGAAGGGAGTGCTCTTCATGACACAGCAGGGGCTGTCAAAGGGGCTTGTGGACAGAGCTCCCAGGGGGTTTGGCAGACTGTCCATTGCCCCAAACCCTTCCTGCAGCCCACCTTCTCAAAGCCAAACCACCTTCCAAAGGGATGTTGAGCTCAAGCAAAGTGTGGGGAGGGTGCCCAGGTGGGATGGGGCTCCCAGCATCTTAGCCCCCACTGTTTGCCAGCTCGGTTAGCAAACTTGTGAAACCAAACTGAAAGGCCTTTCTCTGTCACATGTGGCTTAGGTCAAATCCACCTTTTGTGAGGCCCTGTGACTGTGGCTATGGGCTCCCAAGGGCTGGATGCACAAAATGTGACTGAGAACTGGGGAAGGAACCCCGGGCAGGAGCCACAAGATGCACCTTCAGTGTCTCCACGTAGGCGGCATTGATGTCTGTGAGCCCCAGGCGCAGGGGGATGAGAAGTACCAGGGGTCTCCAGGGTGACGGCCTGGTGGTGACCTCGGCTCCAGCAGGGAACCCGTTACAGTGTCGGTCAGGAGCTGCAGAAGACGCTGTGGCCGTGCCACATGGAAGGCTGGTCCTGCATAATCTTCCTGGAAAGGAAGACACACTTTGATAGGCCAGGAGAATTAGGGACATCGCAGCAATTATTTTGTAACAGAAAGTATTACAAAGCCAGGTACTTAAAATATAATTCAAACAATTTTGTCACATATAAATATTTTCTATCCATATTCAGTCAAAAAATTTTATTATGAAATAAACCATACACCAAACAAAGTACCCACACAGCCTCCAGCTCACTCAGCCCCAGATCCCTTTGTGGGGGCCCCTCCTCAACCAGCAGAGAACTTGCTCCCTCACTCATTTCCAATCGTCCATTTTGGGGGGCACAGCTTGCCCTGTACCCTGACCTTGGCTTCACACCACTCGCCAAGGCAAGAAGCCTGGGAGAGCCTAGGAGAACCCAGATCACCTCATTCGTGCAGAGCTAACAGTGCTCAAAACAAAGGGACAGGGAGGCAACAGAAGACAGAGCCAGTCTGAGGGGATGCTGGCAAGACCTGAGCAATGGAGCACCAAAACCATGACAATGACACAAACAGAAAAAGAGCCCATGAATACACTGACTTGGAAAAAGTTTTCAAATTTAACCAAGGAGGAGAAGGGGAGTAAAGGTGGGTCTTCTCAAGAATGCCACCAATGTGCATGGAAGGAAGGGCTGGGTTGGAAAAGCCCTTTCCTGCCACATATGTAATAAAAGATGTAGACAAAACTCACCAATGTATATTAAATATCACCCTCAGATTATTCATTAATTACAAGGGAAAAGGACCCCACCTCAACCAAATGATGCAACAGTGCTGCTGACGAGGGGACGAGGCAACACTCAGGGCTCTGCAGAGCACTGAGGGACACAGGACCACCTAGCCCCACATACTGGCCAGCATGATCAACCCCAATCCAGTCATGAGGAAGGAGACCAATCATCCTAGGGGACATCCAAATGACTAGGAAAAAAGAGGCAAGACTTTCTATATTCAGGGAGACCAGAAAGATGTGCATACTGGACCATCAGGTCCAGTTTCCTGTTGATCAGGAAAACAGCCAAGGTACCCTTCCTGTGACGTGAGGCCACATGTTCTGAAGGACCTTCTCACTGGTAGGAAAGGCTTGCTGATTAAAAAAAGCAGCATGTTGTGACAAAACAAGTGTGTGAAACATAATTGGTGATTCTAGATGAAAGGTTATGGCTATGATTCATTGAACTTATTTTTTTGAGACATGGTCTCACTTTGTTGCCTCGGCTACAGTATGTAGCATCACCATCCCTCACAGCAGCCTCACACTCCTAGGCTCACGTGAGCCTCCTGGTTCAGCCTCCCAAGTAGCTGGGACTACAGGCGACCGCAATGACACCAGGCTAATTTTTCTTTTATTTTTTGAGACAGAACCTCAAGCTGTCGCCCTGGGTAGAGTGCTGTGGCATCACAGCTCACAGCAACCTCCAACTCCTGGGCTTAAGCTAGTCTCCTGCTTCCACCTCCCAAGTAGCTGGGATTATAGGCGCCTGCCACAACGCCTGGTTATTTTTTGGTTGCAGCTGTTATTGTTGTTTGGTGGGCTCGGGCTGGATTTGAACCCGCCAGTTCAGGTGTATGTGGCTGGCGCCTTAGCTGCTTGAGCCACAGGCGCCAAGCCCAGGCTAATTTTTCTATTTATTTATTTATTTTTTAGAGACAGAGTCTCATTTTGTTGCCCTTGGTAGAGAGCCATGGGGTTACAGCTCACAGCAACCTCCAGCTCTTAGGCTTAGGCGACTCTCTGGCCTCAGCCTCCCGAGCAGCTGGTATTTTTTAGTTTTTAGAGACAGAGTCTCACTTTGTCGCCCTCAGTACAGTGCTGTGGCGTCACTCACAGCAAACTCCAGCTCTTGGGCTTAGGTGATTCTCCTGCCTCAGCTTCCCAACTAGCTGGGACTACAGGTACCTGCCACAATGCCCGGCTATTTTTTTGTTGCAGTTTGCTGGGTCCAGGTTTGAACCCACCACCCTTAGTATATGGGGCCGGTGCCCTACTCACTGAGCCATGGGCGCCACCCTAATTTTTCTGTTTTTAGTAGAGATGGGGGTCTCGCTCTTACGCTGGCTGGTCTCGAAACTGTTGAGCTCAGGCAATCCACATTCCTCAGCCTCTCAGAATGCTGAGATTACAGGTATGAACCATTGCCTTTTTTCAGTTTACTTTCCCTTAGTTCTATATAAATGTTTTTTTGGGCCCCTTCCATCAGAATCTAGGATTTGGCTAGTGTCTGCTAAACACTATCATTGTGTTTTCATCCGCTGTAACTTAATTTTTTCTATATTTGATGTTATTCTATTTAATATAGGTTTTACTTTATTGATTTGATGCTATATTTTGATAAAAAAAGTTTTTTGGTAACATTTTCCTTGTTGACTGAAGCATTAGTTATTTAGAGACAGGGGCTTAATCTATAGTCCAGCAATGGTGTGATCATAGCTCACTACAACCCTGAAGTCGTATCTCCAATGATCTTCTCACTTTAGCCTTTTGAATAGATGGGAATACAGGCAAACATGACCATGCCCAGCTTGTTTTAAAATTATTTTGTACAGATGAGGTCTCATTATGTTGCCCAGGCTGGTCTTGAACTCCTGGCCTCAAGGGATCCCTGGCCTTAGCCTCTCAAAGTGCTGGGATTATAGGTATGCACCACAGTATCCAGTCAGTGGCTGGAGTTCTACTGCTACCACAGATCCTCTGTCCTGAGATGTGCAGATATGCTCCAAGGGTGACACAGCGTGGGGCCCACCAGTTTTGTGTTCCTAGAGCCTTGATGGTAGGTGTGCATGACCAGCTGCACTGTAATGCCCTGCTGTTAATGCAATACAACAAGCTTCCGTCTGTCTCTGTCTCTGGCACCATCTGTAACTTTAACTTTCTATTTCCCTGTCAATGACTATGATCACAGTGTGTACACGCACTGCCCCCTCACAAAACTAGGTCTCTTCCTCAGAGTTGTTTTTTTTCTTTTTTCTTTTTTTTGAGACACAGTCTCACTCTGTCACCCTTGGTAGAGTGCTGTGGCCTCACAGCAACTCAAACTCTTGGGCTCAAGCAATTCTCTTGCCTCAGCCTCCCAAGTAGCTGGGACTACAGGCTAGTTTTAGAGATGGGGTCTTACTCTTGCGCAGGCTGGTCTCAAACTCCTAAGCTCAGGGTATCCACCTGCCTTGACCTCTCAGAGTGCTGGGATTACAGGCCTGAGCTACTACGCCTGGGTTCTTCCTCAGAATTCTAAACATTTTCTGGTAGCATTTGGTGTGGCATAGAGATGACTGCTTTTTTCCAAAGCAGCTTGTATTATTACTATTACCTGGATGCTTAGGTTTCTTATTTTTGCAATTTGGAAATATCACCAACAGCAAGTATTTAAGTACTCTGGACAAAAATCTGGGGATCTTAAGCTGTAAAGACTCAACTCTCAGCAACCTGTGGAGATCTTTCCTACTCCCTCAGTGTTGTTGCTGGTCTCCCTCTGCAGTGCACCTCTCAGGGTTTCGCCTCAGCTACAGAGACATCCCCACCTCGTTCTTAGAGTGAGCCTGCACTGAGGTTGTCTGTAACCACGGCCACACAGATACTCTTTTCAATCTGTATTTTCTCCTTACATCCAGTGACGTTCTCCCTGTCTACTATGGCTTGAAAGGTCTAAGTCTATCAACATCAAGGGCTGGCAGCGCCTGCCGCACACGTCTTGGCAGGACTTCACCAGCAGTGGACAGACCTGGGAATTCTGGGCAATGAGGCCTTCCCCGGCTCAGCACCCACTACCTAAAGTCTGAGCCCCATCGGTGTCAGGAAGCTCTTTTGTTGGAGGAAATGGCTTTTGCAGAATTTCTGAATGTTACCAGTTTTTTCCAAACTATTCCTTCCACAAGTAGTTCAGAGAAAATATAAGAAAAAGTCCTTGCCTGGCCAAGGAATTGTTTCTCCAGCTTTCGCTTTGATGACTTCTGTCCTAGGCTGCTGCCTTAGGCAATTGTTAGCAGTGGAATGAAGAACAATTTCTTCCTGTCCTTACTAAGGCCTCCCTGTCTCTCTGCTGAGGCTCCTAAGGCCAGAGGCGACAGGTGTGGGCCCTTCCAATCTCTCCGCCTGCCTTTACCACACTGTGCTCAGGCGCCCAGGTGCTGTCCATTGGTCTCAGTCCCCTGACTGGTTCTGTCTTGATGCTCTTCTTCCTGAACTTGGGTGTCTGAATCTATCAGTTGCTCCTGTGGTGAGCAGGGTCCTTGCTGATGAGGGAGGGGGGATGATGCACACCCTGAGACTGGGCTGGACATGGCCAGGCAGCTCCCACATCCCATAGGGAGCCAGTGTCCCTGAGGAGCTGGTAGAAGTGCAGACTCAGGGTGGGGTGCAGTGGCTCACACTTGTGATCCCAGAACTTTGGGGGGCCAGGCTGGTCTCAAACTCCTGACTCTAACTTTTACAAAATATTTATAAAATATTGTCCCATATGTTTACCACCTCTGCACATTTTTTTTTCCTTCCCTTTTTTTTTGAGACAGAGTCTCAAGCTGTTACCCTAGGTTAAGTGTTGTGGTATCATAGCTCACAGCAACCTCCAACTCGGGTTCAAGCGATCCTCTGGTCTCAGTTTTTCTATTTTTAGTAGAGATGGGGTCTCCCATTTTTGCTCAAGCTAGTCTTGAACTCATGAGCTCAAGCAATCCACCTACCTCAGCCTCCCAGAGTGCTAGCATTACAGGCTTGAGCCACTGCACCCAGACTCTTTGCACAATTTTGTAGTGAACATTTTTGTAAGTAAAGGTACATTTAGCTACAATTTCCTACTTCCCTATGGATGGAGACTTTACGGATACTCTGAAGTATGCTGTGCGGCCAATTAATAGATGGTTATATTTTCACTGCCAGGAGAAAATGGTTATGATGCTATGTCTGTGGTAAGTTTTTGAAAAGCACAGAAAAACCATGGAAAGTGACTACATTAAAATGTTAATAACAATTATTTCTAAGTGGTAAAATTAGTGTATTTACTTTCTTTGTACTTTTCCTTAATTTCTAATGTTTTACAAAAACTTTAAGAAATGGAACAGAGGGAGAAGACAGAAGGAAGAAACCAACCCTTCTCTTATGGCCACATATACCAGGGCTGGTGGATTCAAACCCAGCCTGGGCCTGCCAAACAACAACAAGTGCAACCAAAAAATAGCCAGGCTTTGTGGCAGGCGCCTGTAGTCCCAGCTACTTGCAAGGCTGAGGCAAGAGAATCACTTAAGCCCAAGAGTTGGAGGTTGCTGAGAGCTGTGATGCCATAGCACTGTACTGAGGGTGATAAAGTGAAATTCTGTCTCAAAAAAAAAAAAAATGAGGCTAGAGCTCACCAGTGAGGCTCCTTGTTATAGATGAGCTGTATTTCCCTCCTAGACATAGAATTCAGCATGCCCAGTCCCTCTAGGGCTCTGGGGCCTTTTCTTCTTGAGTGTAGACAGAGCAGCACCCACTCCCTCCATGACGCATGTTGCTGGAGATGACACAACTCAAAGCAGTTGTACAAGTCTGTGGCCAGTAATGCACACAAAGGGATTTACCAGGATTCCTGCACACATGTAACTGACACTTTATTTGCCACAAAGATGCAAAATGACATAGGGCACTAAGCAGCTCCCCTCTGGAGAGCACTTGACCACCAAACTGGTCTGCGCTATGTGGGAACAGCTTAGGAGTGTCGGGCCTGCTCTTGGCTAGGGCACCGCACTGCTCTCACCAAGGCACCTCAGTGGGCTCAGCCTGGGAAGAGCAGGCCTTACCCACAACTCCTACCTACTTGGCAGGTGAACCCCGAGCCACTTACTGATCTCCTCCATCACCACAGTGTTGTCCATCGCTATATGGACTGCCAGGGAGCTCCACGTGTCAAAGACAGCAAGCTTCCTGCAGAAAGTGGAAGAACATGCCTGTAAGCTTTTCTGCAACTCAAAAAGACATGTCACCCCTGATAGTGACAATGTGGGACATAGCACAGTCATGCCAGAGCTGCCTCTCCAACGATAAAGACCAAAACTCAGAACGTCAGGGGGCACATCCAATGCTACAGGTGGGAAGAAAGGGGATTCTCCTCACCTGGGCCTGGTGTTGCTTCCATTGCCTCCAGCTGCACACAGCAGAGGTGCTGTGCAGTGGGGTCTGCTCTCATTGGTTCAGAGGCAGGAACCAGCACATGAACCTCCTCCTTAGATGCTGTGTCCCCAGGCACAGTGGTGTGATCCTACAATCCTCTACTAGGAAGACTAAGGCAGGAGGATCACTTGAGCCCAGGGGTTTGAGACAGTTTGGGCAACACAGGGAGACCTAGCTTAAAAATAAACAAGGCTGGACAGTGCCTGTGGCTCAGTGAGTAGGGCGCCGGCGGGTTCAAACCTGGCCCCGGCCAAACTGCAACAACAGAAAAAATAACTGGGTGTTGTAGTGGGCTCTTGTGGTCCCAGCTACTTGGGAGGCTGAGGCAAGAGAGTTGCCTAAGCCCAAGAGCTGGAGGTTGCTGTGAGCTATGTGAAGTCATGGGGCACTCTACCAAGGGCGACAAAGCAAGACTCTATCTCAAAAACAAAAAATAAAATAAAATAATAATAATAAAATAAACAAGGTGGTTCACGATTATAATCCCAGCACTCTGGGAGGCAGAGGCAGGTGAATTGCTTGAGCGCAGGAGTTCAAGACCAGCTGGAGCAAGAGACCCTATCTCCACTAAGAATAGAAAAACTAGCCAGGCGTGGTTGTGGGCACCTTTATCCCAGCTACTTGGGAGGCTGGGGCAGGAGAATTGCTTGAGCCTAGGAGTTTGAAGTTGTGAACTATGATGATGCCACCGCACTCTATCCAGGGCACAGAGTGAGACTGTCTCAAAACAAACAAATTCCATCACTAGGAAATAGAAGGAAACTTTTGTTTTGAGAGTTTCACTCTGTCACCCTGGGTAGAGTGCTGGTGTCATATTTCACAGCAACCTCAATCCTCAGGCTCCTGACTAGTTGGGACCACAGAAGCCTGCCACCACACCTGGCTAGTTTTTCTATTTTTAGTAGAGACGGGGCCTCTTGCTGAGGCTGGTCTCCAACACCTGAGGTCAAGCAATCCACCCAATTACAGGTGTAAGCCTCCACACCTGGCAAGGGAAACTTTTTTTAAAAATTAAAACAAAACTGGCTTGGCAGGGGCAGCAACTGTGGCTCAGTGAGTAGGGTACCAGTCCCATATACCGAGGGTGGCAGGTTCAAAGCCAGCCCTAGCCAAACTGCAACAACAACAACAAAATAGCTGGGTGTTGTGGCGGGTGCCTGTATTCCCAGCTACTCAGGAGGCTGAGGTAAGAAAATCACCTAAGCCCAAGAGCTGGATGGTGCTAAGAGATGTGATTCCACAGCACTCTACTGTGGGTGATAAAGTGAGACTCTGTCTCTTTAAAAAAAAAAAAAAACTGGCTGGGCAAGGTGGTTTAAGCCTGTAATCCCAGCACTTGGGAGGCGAGGCAAGTGGACTGCCTGAGCTCATAGGTTTGAAACCAGCTTGAGCCAGAATGAGACCTCATCTCAAAAAATAGCCGGGCACTGTGGCAGGCACTTGTAGTTCCAGCTACTTGAGAGGCTGAGGCAAAAAAATTTCTTGAGTCCAAGAGTTTAAGGTTGAGGTTGCTGAGAGCAATGATGCAATGGGACTCTACTGGAGGAAAAAATGTGACTGTGTCTCAAAAAAAAAAAAAAAAAAGCCAGGTTGGGGCGGCACCTGTGGCTCAAAGAGGTAGGGTGCCGGCCCCATATGCTGGAGGTGGCAGGTTCAAACCCAGCCCTAGCCAAAAACTGCAAAAAAAAAACAAACCCAAAACAACAACAACTACAAAAAAAACACACAAACAAACAAAAAAAACCAAGAAAAAAAAGCCAGGTGTTGTGGCAGGTGTCTATTGTCCCAGCTACTGGGGAGGCTGAGGCAAGAGAATCTCTTAAGCCCAAGAATTAGAGGCTGTTGTGAGCAATAATGCAACAACACACTACTGAGGGCAAAACAGTGAGATTCTGGGCAGCACCTGTGGCTCAATCAAGTAAGGCATCCATCCCATATACTGAGGGTGGCGGGTTCAAACCTGGCCCAAGCCAAACTGCAACAAAAAAGTAGATGAGCATTGTGGTGTGTGCCTGTGGTCCCAGCTACTTGGGAGACTGAGGCAAGAGAATCACCTAAGCCCAAGAGCTGGAGGTTGCTGGGAGCTGTTACGCCACGGTACTCTACCAAGGGCGATAAAGTGAAACTGTCTCTACCAAAAAATAAACAAACAAACAAAAGAAAAAAAACAGTAAGATATTGCACGTTTTTCCAACTTTGAGGGAGGCCCAGCTTAACCATGCTGTGTGGGCCAAATAGTATGAACTGACAACCAAGGACCCTGCATCCAGGCAGGGAGATGTGCCCAGCGGGAGCAGCTCTGCAGATGTGGTGTTGCAGACAGAGCTGCGGCTCTGAGGGGAAGATTTCTGTAGCCAAAAGCGTAATGGGATCTCATCTAGTCCTGCATGCCACAGAGGTGGGGTTGGAGGACTTAAATAAAAAGCAAAGAACAGAAAAGGAAGGAGGAAAGTTCCACACATAGGCATGGCCCCAAGACAGAGAGAACCCAGTATGTCTGGGAACAGAATGAGGGGCCTCTGCCTGGAGATATCCAGGTAACCATGCAGAAGCCTTCCCAACGAGAAGCCCAGAGGCACTGCCAGGACAGAGGCCTACCCACTCGAAGTGCTAAAGATGTGTGGACATGCAAGGGAGCGGCAACCTAGGGAGGATGCATTTGGGGGTGGGCAGGGCAGGCCGGGGCCGGGGTCAACTTGGGCAGATGTGTGTGTGGGCAGGCAAAGGACCTGCTGAGTCAGCAGGGAAGCATCAGCTCTGTTCAGGATAGAGCAGCGATGGCTGACACATTATAAAAATGATTCTAGATGCCTTTGAAAATGAAGCTTTAGGATGGCAAAGATAGAAGGCCAACAAGAAGACAAGGAACAGGGCTTGGGCCAGGGCAGGGAGCAAAGAGATGAGCACTGGTCAGAGCTGGGACACATTCTGAATGGGCCTGCTGAAAGAAAGGACTCTAGAAGGGTCCCAGATTTTGACCTGGCCTGGAGGAGTTTTGAGTGGAGACTTGGAGCAGCCAGTACAAAGCAGGACTGGAGACAGGCTTGGGAGTTATCAGCCCTCAGCTTGTCAGGGTAAAAGGCCTTGAGCAACTCCTGGAAGCACCAGCCCAAAACGCCCCCAGAAAAGCCAGGACACCAGGGCACACAGCCACAGACAGGTCAAATGGACTGACAAGTGGCAAGTGACCTGAAATCACACTTGAGTTCCCAGCAACTGTGGGCAGAGCCTTTGCAGAGGAACCTGTGCTGGGGGCAGGACTGGGGGAGGCACACGCCTTCTGGGACAGGTGAGGTGTAAGAGGGAGCAGGTATGGGCGAAGCACTCAATATCAGGCATGGGGGAAGGGGAAGGAGAAGGACAGACGGGTCATGGGATATGAATTCCAAGAAGACCCCAATGATGCAAGCAGGGGGGTGGGGGAGAGGTTATAGGGTCCTGAAGGATGTGAAGGAGATGGGTCAGAACACCAGGGAATGTCAGCCTGACAAATTGTTCATGTAGAAGAGTCATAGCATCTGCCTGCTGCCCTTCCCCACAGAACTGCAGTGGTCCAGGCCAGTTTTGACTTCCCACACCCTCAAAGTCACCACTGGAGAAGAATCCATGCAACAAAGAACAAGGGCCTAATCCAGCAGATGTGGTCTGGAGTAAGGTGCTCATTTTTTATTTTATTTTATTTTATTTATTTACTTATTTACTTATTTTTTGAGAGAGAGTCTCATTATGTCATCCTCAGTAGAGTGCCGTAGTGTCACAGCTCACAGCAACCTCCAGCTCTTGGGCTTAAGCGATTCTCTTACATTAGCCTATCAAGCAGCTGGAACTACAGGTGCCAGCCATAACACCCAGCTATTTTTGTTGTTGTTGTTGTAGTTGTCATTGTTGTTTAACTGGTGTAGGCCGAGTGTGAACCTGCCAGCCCCGGTGTATGTGGCTGGCACCCTAACCACTGAGCTATGGTGGCTGAGCCCTAAGGTGTTCATTTTAATAGAAAACATAGGCTGAGAGAGGTGGATCACACATATAATCCTAGCACTCTGGGAGGCCGAGGCATGTGCATTGCTTGAGCTCATGAGTTTGAGACCAGCCTGAGCTAGAGCGAGACCCCATTACTACTAAAAATAGAAAAACTGAGGCAAGAGGATCACTTGAGCCCAAGAGTTGGAGGTTGCTGGGAGCAATGATGCCATAGCACTCTATCCAGGGTGACAGCTTGAGATTCTGTCTCAACACCCCCCCCAAAAAAAACAAACAAACAAACAAAAAAAACCCATAAATGCTAGTTCACAAGACCTGGGCAGGCCTGGTCACCTCTCAGGAACTTATTAAGGGCCCTTAAGAATAGGGACCCAGGGTTCAGTGGGTAGGGTGCTGGCTACATATACCAAGGTTGGTGGGTTCAAGCCTGGCCTGGGCCTGCTAAACAACAATGACAACTGCAACCAAAAAATGCCTTGGCATTGTGGCGGGAGCCTGTAGTCCTAGCTACTCAGGATGCTGAGGCAAGAGAATCACTTAAGCCCAAGAGTTTGAGGTTGCTGTGAGCTGTTATGACAGCACTCTACTGAGGGCAACATAATGAGACTCTGTCTTAAAAAAAAAAAAAAAAAAAAAAAGAACAGGGACCCCTTATTTTTTTAGCAATGAAGGCTCAAGGAGAATTTAAACTGCCAAGGAATATTCATGCTATCCCCCCCAAAATAGAAGGGTTGAAGTGAATACATACTTGAGGACCTGAGCGACAGTGTTTGGCCCGTACCACTGGCCAATGGATTTGCCTTCACCAACTCCCATTTGTGCTGCAGAGAACAGATCTAAGTTAACGACATACCCTTCCCTGGTCATCTCAACGGTCCCCACCCCCTACCACACCAGTGGCAGCTAGAAACACCTCAAAGGAAGGCCTGGGCAGCCATCTTGCCCTGTCTTCAATAGGGTGCAGGGATACTTCCTCCAAAAGGGAGTTAGGAAAGGGACAGAAAACATCCCGAGGTTTGTCCTTCACTAAGAACTTAACAAGGATGGGACTTCAGGAAATGAGATGATCTCAAGTTAAGTTACTTGGTCTACTTTACTTCCTTCCCAGTGAGCAGACAGTACTCAAAAGCTGGGCTTGTTTGAAACTGAGGCTGCTGGGCTTCACTCCACATCCACTAAGCACTCAGATACACTGACAGGGCACAGGGAAGGGGCCATGAGCCTGATTCTCACCACTTCTGAGGAGCACCAGGCCCTGTAGAGCACCTGGGCCAAGGACGGGGGCAACAAGGCCCACGTCTGAGCAGGTCTAAGCAGGCATTGGACCACCCACAGCAGTCCTTGGGTAGTCAGGGGTCCACGTGCCCTGAGCTTCCCATTCTGCACAGCACTGCACCACAGAGCTCTTAAGGAGACCAGGCCCTGCCTCTCTAAGCGGCCCCAGAATGTGCAGACAGCCTCCCACCTATCTGGTGGATGGAGTAGTAACTGTCCTTCCTGTCGAGGAAAGCATTGAGGACGCTGAAATAGCTGTCTGGCTGCCTTTTCCGCTGTGTCCACCTCCAATCTAGGGGAAGAAATACAGGTCAGTCTCACCACAAATAAGAGAAACAAGTCCTTACCTTTAACAAAGCACTCAAGATAGGCATGGAATCCAAATCATTCCTTAAAGTTAAAAGTCAAATTCTCTAGAATTTCAAACATATATACACCAACTCATCAAAACAAATCCATATAGAAAGCAGAAAACAGTTTAAGTGCTTTAAAAATAATTGCTAAGAAGGAAACACTTATCAGCATTCTTTTTTTTTTTGCAGTTTTGGCTGAGGCCAGACTCAAACCCGCCAACCCCAGTATATGAGGCCAGCGCCCTACTCCTTGAGCCACAGGCACTGCTCTTTATCAGCATTCTTTAAAGTCAGATTTTTAATCAATAAAAACAAATGGGTTGGCCGAGCACAGTGGCTCACGCCTGTTATCCCAACACTTGGGAGGCTGAAGTGGGTGGACTGTCTGAGCTCACAGGTTCAAGACCAGCTTGAGCAAGAGTGAGACCCCATCTTTTAAAAAAAACCAGGCAGGCAGTGGGGCAGGTGCCTATAGTCTCAGCTACTTGGGAGGCTGAGGCAAGAGAATTGCTTGAGCCCAGGAGTTTGAGGTTGCTGTGAGCTGTGACGCCAACGCACTTTACCCAGGGTGACAAAGTGAGACTGTCTCAAAAACAAACAAAAAACAAATGGGTCAATACTCAGGAAAACCCCCAACTCTAATCTGTTTCACTTAAGGTGTATGTGAAAACAACCCTATTCCTCAGTCTTCCCTGTGCTTCCCCAAGACTGCAACTCACCGCGCCCCAAGTGCCGGCACACCAAGGCCTGGGCGAAGATCATCTGTCCACAGCGCAGCATACAGCCCCAGCCCGTGTCCGAGGTGGGGCCTGTCCCCCCTGTTACGGCAGAGATAAAAGTGCTCCTGGTCAGACCAAGAGTCCACCAGCAGGAAGCAGCGAGGGCCCCACATTGCAGCACGGATGCCTTTGTCCATCAGTTCCACTTCTCAGGACTTAGCAAGGCATGGGCCTCGCCAACTGGGGGAGTGAAACATCACGACAGATAACCACCTCAGAATGGACGGGACATGAACAAGCCAGTTATGGAACAGCAGGGACAGCTGGTAAGCACACACAGAAACGCTAAAGCCCACAAATAACCCAGAAAACACGAAGTTAAATGAGAACAATCATTTTCCAACTACCAAAAAGGCAAAGATTCAAAGACTTGATAATACCTGGTATTGCTGAGTGCAGGGCTGGTTGGGCATGCGGGCAGTGCTGGCCAGCAACTTAGCCCCTCCAGGGCACACACCTGTACCTGCCATCTCAAGGCTGATCCCTGGGGCCAGACAGACATCTGGGAAATGCCTGCCCATTGGCAGCAGAAGCCCAGTGGGATGGCATTGTGCAGCCAGTGCAGGGAGAAGACCACCGTGGAGGTGGGAGGCCAGGAGACTGCACGGTGTGTGTGGAGCAGGGGTTTAGAAGTCAGACCATCAGGGCCTGAGACGTCTTTACCCATGTGTGGTCTCTTAGCTCCTCCCATACCCTGGGGAGGAAACACTGCCTCCTGGGGCATGGTGGCCAGCATGCACTAATAACCCCATCAGGGGTGCTGTCACTACTCTAACTTCACTTCTGACAAAAATAAACCATTTCTCAAGAGCCAGGAACAGTTGACCCAGCTACTTGGGTGGCTATGGTGGGAGGATCGCTTGAGCTCAGGACTTCAAGGTTAGCCTGGGCAACATAAGAAGATTCCCATCTTTAAAAAAAAATTAAAATAAGGCCAGCGGTGGCTCACATCAGCATTCCTGGGGCTTAGGTAGGAGGATCTCTTGAGCTCAGGAGTTCAAGATCAGCCTGGGCAAGAGCAAAGCAAGACCTTGTCTCTACTAGAAATAGAAAAACTAGGCTCGGTGCTTGTAGCTCAGCAGCTAGGGCACCAGCCACATACACCAGAGCTGGTGGGTTCGAATCTAGCCCGGGCCTGCCAAACAACGACAACTATAACCAAAAAAAAACAAAAAATAGCCAGGCATTGTGGTGAGTGCCTACAGTCCTAGCTACCAGGGAGGGTGAGGCAAGAGGATCGCTTAAGCCCAAGAGTTTGAGGTTGCTGTGAGCCATGGCAGTCTACCCAGGGTGACAAAGAGAGACTGTCTCAAAAATAATAAATAGGCTCGGCGCCCATAGCACAGAGGTTATGGCACCAGCCACATACACTGAGGGTGGCAGGTTTGAACCTGGCCTAGGGCAGCTAAGCAACAATGACAACTGCAACAGAAAAATAGCCAGGCGTTGTGGTGGGCGCCTGTAGTCTTAGCTACTTGGGAGGCTGAGGCAAGGTAATTGCTTAAGCCCAAGAGTTTGTGGTTGCTGTCAGCTGTGACGCTACGTAACTCTACCCAGGGTGACACCTTAAGACTGTGTTTTTTTGGGGAAAAAAAAAAGTTTAAAAAACCCCACCAAATCATCTCTGCAGAGCTAAGGAAGAAAGTATACCATATTCTGCCAGGGAGCCATGATGGACTGCCCCATGCACAGCGGCTCCTCAGCCTCCAGCTCCTCCATGATGGCACTGCCAAGGGCACAGGTGTCTCCCCAGCTTGCTCTCCTGCCCAGCACCCTGGCAGGGCTACAGTGATGACAGGCTGGGCGTTGACCTGCATCCCGGGCAGAGCGCAGAAAAGGCTCACAGCAGGTGTGAAGTGCGTGCCTGTAGGATCAACAACTATACCAAGCACACCCGACAGACAGTACCACTAACTGTCAACCTAAAGGAATGGGTCTCATCTCCCTACATCTCAGTGTTCTCAAATAAAGAGCCATTGTGGCCATCTTCCTTCCACTTTGCTTTGGTGAAGAAACGAGATCACATATAGGAGAGAAGCCAAACCCTAGCTTGGCACTGAGGAGGTCCAATGTCAGTCAGCTGGGCTCCAACTTGCAGCTCGTTCTCCAACAGCAGAAGGCCCAGAACTGGTCCCTATTCTCTGGCCACCTTCAGCACGTACAAGGAATGTACTTTAGTGTCATGTGACAACACATCACCTTTACTTCGACCTTCAAACCTCCCTACAACTACAAGGAGAACCTACTAGAAAAGATGATCGATGCAGAGAATGGCTTCCAGACATTCTTCACCCACAAGAAGAGATACCCTGCACAGCTGTGACCCAGGATACACATTCAGGTTTGTAAATGTACACCAAAGCCCTCTGCATAGCAAGCCGTCTTACTGATCTCACCTGTTCTACACTAAAAATGTTAGTCAGGACCCAGGGCAGTGACTGCAGGTCCAACAACAAGCTGTGGCTGGCAGTTGAGTAAACACTGCCCAGTAGAACCAGGAGCCTGGACTCCAGCTCTGCCACCAGCAGTGTGAGGGAGTGCACCAGGGCTGCTGTGAGGGTGACCACAGATCATCCACACGTTGAACTACAGTGGACATTTTCCTCCTCTTTAAAACAGGTATATTGAGATCGCAGATATATGACCAATTGTGTGTACCTCAGCGGGGAAGGTCGCGTTGAGGTTGGCATGCCCATCAAGGTCAGTTACTACCATGGCTTCCAGTGGTTTGACCAAACCTCAGATGCGTGGCCTCTTGGCCAGGTGCCTGCGGATTCATATTGTTGGAGCATTTGTTGTATCCTTGGGGGTCGCAGCTTTCTATAAGTATGCTGTGGCTGAACATGAAAGAAGGCATATGCAGATTTCTACAGAAATTATGATTCTATGAAAGATTTTGAGGAGATGAGGAAGGCTGGTGTCTTTCAGAG
>CAUYPK010054683.1:0-10706 GCA_963574355.1 Loris lydekkerianus
TGATTTCTGCCCTTTTGTTTGTAGGGCCCTTAAGCCGGACTCGTGGGGGGAGGGGAGACTCCCGTCCGCTTGGTGATGGATTTTGTACCTTTTGTTTGCGTCCTTGTGGTCTCAGCTTGCTTCAGTGGTGTTGATGTGCGATCTCCAACCTTCTCTCCTGGTATAGCTCGAATCCTCCAGGTTACTTACTAAATTTCCATCCTTTAACTCTCCTTCTGGACGGGAGCCTCTGTGGAAAGCTGGCTTCAGTCCGGGATCTTGTCTCCCCTCTTTGAGATTTTTGTTGGAGTTTTTTGTTGCAGTTTGACTGGGGCTGAGTTTGAACCCGCCACCCTCGGTATATGGGGCCAGCACCCTACCCACTAAGCCACAGGCACCGCCCAAAGATGGCTTTTTAATTCTTAAAAAGTCATATAATAACAAGGGTTGGCAAGTATGTGAAAAAATCAGATCCTCGTACACTGCTTCGTGGAAATGTAGAGTGGTATAGCCACTTTAGAAAACAGTCTGGAATTTTCTCAAAGAATTAAAAATAGAGTTACCATATGACCCAGGAGTTCTATTCCTAGGATTATACTGAAAAGAAATAAAAATACACGTCCACACAAAAACATGTACATGGGAGGAGTAAGTTCTGGTGTGCTATTGCACATTAGGGTAATATGGTTAACAATAACTATTGTATATTTCAAAAGAACAAGAAAGGACCTTAAATGTTCTCACACAAAGAAATGATAAATGTTTGAAATGATGGATATGCTAATTACCCTGAGTTGACCATTATACAGTGTATACATGTTTCAAAACAGCACACAGCACCCTAAAAATATGTACAATTACGCATCAATTAAAAGTAAACAAAAAGCAACTCTAATTTGTACTAATCAGAAATCATTCTCAGTTACATAAGTTTTTCATGAATAAAATTGAAAATTTTTTAAAAACATGTAAATGAATGTTTATAGCAGCAATACCTCTAACAGCTAACAGATGGAAGCAATTAGGATGTCCATCAATGGATAAGAAGGTAAACAAAATGTGATATATCCATACAACGGAATATTAGCCAGCAATAAAGGGAATGAAGTACTAACATATACTACTACATGGATGAACCCTTAAGACATTACACTAAGTGAAAAAGACCAGACCAGTCACAAAATCACATTTTATATGGTTCTATTCATATGAAATGTCCAAAACAGAAAAATCTATAGAGAAAGAAAGTAGATTAGTGTCTGCCTAGGCTGGGCTGGGGTAGAAGGGTATAGGGTTTCTTTTTAAGGTGATAAAAATGCTCTAAAATTAATGGTTGTGATGGTTGCACATTATATATGAATACACTAAAAACCACTGAATTATAAACTTTAAATGGGTCAATTATAAAAAAAAAAATTGACTTTTAACAATGAAAATCCAGTTTATAGTACTATATGAAGCAGGGTTAGTGAAAACAAAGGGAGGAAAAAAGGGAAATTAATTCTTTACAAGAGCATGCCAAGTACTAAAAGGTAGAAGAATGGCAGATGTGAAAAATCACCATTTGCTATCCCCAGTGTAATAACTGGTTTTTTGGCCCACTACCATTAATGGAACCACTGACTGAAAAGATCCTGGGGAACTAACATAATCTCAACATGCTATCCTATAATTATTTATTAATTACAAAGGGAAAATACATTTTTATAACAATGAGAGCTAGTAATCATCACGTTAACCAACAGTGAAACAACCTGACATTATGTGGCTTTGATGGAACTAAGAAGTAAACGTCAACTACTATAGTATTCTTGCCAGAAAGTTTTAAAAAGTTTAATCTGAATCTAAGCAAGACAAATCCATAATATGGCACTCTTTACAATAAAACTGGCCTGGTCTCTTTAAAGAAAGTATCATAAAAACAAAAAAACAAAAACAAAATGTGAGGAAAAGCACAGGAATCTGGATTTGGTTTAAAGCAATTAAAAGCCCATGTGTGGTGGCTCATTCCTGTAATCCCAGCACCTTGGGAGGTCAAGGCAGGAGGACTGACTGAGGCCAGGAGTTCAAAGACCACCCTGAGCAACACAGCAAGACCCAGTCTCTACAAAAAAAAATTAAAATGAAGATATTAAAGAGACATAAAAACCAAATGCAACACAGTTAACTTTGACTGGGTAACAAGCAAGATTGTCTCTACAAAAAATTTTTTATGAAGAAAGAAAAATCCTTTTTTAACTAGTACAAAAGATCTAAAAGCTGTATGAGGGTAGAGGGGAGATCAAGTAAGGAGACCCTACCTCCATCATGACTAACTTATCTGGATATGCCAGATCTCCTGGAGCCGGTTTGTAGCCCATAATGTCTGTCTGAATGTAGATATGCGTTCGGTAGACCAGCCGCTCTTGTACATCTTCCAGCATCTGCTTGACTCCAGCTGCAAATGCTCCAAGTTGTTCAGCTGATAAAAAAGTACAATCATCAATTCCTTTAGATTTAGAAAAATACTTTATTTTAAACAAAGATATTAAATAAATTGCTCAGAATCATTATGAACCACTTTTGTTTCAGAAACTGTAGTTATATTTCAGTATGACTCAATAACCTTAGAGAAGTTTAGTGTGTTTCAATTTCCTCAATTTTAAAACTAAGAAATAAAATTTCCTGTATACTTCTTTCCTAGAACTCTGTTAAACTGATTCTATTATTAATATGAATAAGAAAATCTGAATTTTAAGAGTTTTTTGCTATGCGGTGCCTGTGGCTCAGTGAGTAGGGCGCTGGCCCCATATACCAAGAATGGCAGGTTTGAACCTAGCCCCAGCCACGCTGCAACAAAAAAATAGCTGGGCATTGTGGCAGGTGCCCATAGTCCCAGATACTCGGGAGGCTGAAGCAAGAGAATTGCCTAAGCACAGGAGTTGGAGGTTGCTGTGAGCTGTGATGGCACAGCACTCTACTGAGGGCAACAAAATTAGATTTTGTCTCTTAAAAAAAAAAAAAGTGTTTTTGCACTTTAAGTTATTTCATATAGCTTAAGACCAATCCTAAGAAATAGCTAGAACAGCTTATTAATTGGGTTATTATCCCCATTTTACAAATAAATTGAGTCCCACAGATATCAAATGATCTGCTAATGTTTTCAGAAAGAAAAATAAGTAAGGCTTGGCATCTGTAGCACAGTGGTACAGTGCCAGTCACATACACCAAGGGTGGCAGGCTCGAACTCAGCCGGGCCAGTTAAAGAACAATGACAACTGCAACCAAAAAATAGCTGGGTGTAGTAGCAGGCGCCTGTAGTCCCAGCTACTTGGGAGGCTGAGGCAAGAGAATCAATGAAGCGCAAGAGTTTGAAGTCGCTGTGAGCTGTGACTCTACCAAGGACGACATAGTAAGACTTGGTCCCAAGAAGAAAAAAAAAAGAAAAATAAGTAAAAAATAAGATATAATTCTTCTTCATTTCTTAGATGTCAGCAATTTAAGATGATGATAATTCAGTAACAAGTTTTCCAAGGGCTAAAAGATAGTACATTATCACATTAAAAAACTCACACTAATTTAAAAATCATCTTAAATGCAGTAGTATTAAAATGTGAGAAAATGTTCACCTTAGAATAAATGAAAGGTAGTAGAATAATAACCTCGGAAGAGTAACAAGTTCAGTGTCTCCCAATGAAAGCCAATGGAAGGAGGATAAATTCTGCCAGTAAAATAATTACTGCCAGGGTTTTTCTTTTCTTTTTTTTTAGAGATTGAATCTCTTGCTCTGTCATCTAGGTCATAGTGCAATGGCACAATCATATTTCACTGCAGCCTCACATTGCTGGGTTCAGGTAATCCTCCTACCTTAGCCTCTGAAGTAGCTGGGACTCCAAGTGCAACACTGTGCCCAGCTAATTTTTTTTTTTTTTTTGTAGAGATGGGCATCTCACTATGTTGCCCAGACTGGTCTTCAACTCCTGGCCTCAACTGATCCTTCTACCCCAGTCTCCAAAAGTATTGAGATTATAGGCATGAGCCATGACATTCATCCTTGACAGGTATTTTTTTAAAGGTACCTAAGTATCGTTAGGGAAATTATTTTCTCTATAACATTCAAATCAAATATTGAAGATTATATCAGATGGATAAAGAACTGTTGCAGAGAATTGCTTTTATTTGTAATTTCAAAAAAGATGAATCACTACCATGTATGTATGCTAAATAATTCCTTATTTTTTATTGATTGGGATTCACTGATGGCACAAAGAATTAGGTTATGCTGATTACATTTGTTAGGTAAATTCCCTCTTATAATTGTGTCCCACCTCCAAGTGGTATGTCACACACCATGACCCCCAACCCTCCCTTTCCTCCCATCGCCCTGCTCCCTCATTCCCCTACCCCCCACCATGTGTTAGGTCATCTATTGTCTGCATATTAGAATTGAGTACATTGGATTCTAAAATAATTCTTTTTTTTAAATCAAAAGTATGCAACATAGTCCATTACTTTATATATTCTGGTCACAGTGTACTAGTAATCCCTAATGGAAATGTCTGTCAGGTCCTCTGAATTCCAGATGCCAGAAAGAAAAATGATTATAATTATTTTATTACTAATTTTAACCAGAATTTTGCAGTTTTTGGCCAGGGCTGGGTTTGAATCCGCCACCTCGGCATATGGGGCTGGCGCCCTACTCCTTTGAGCCACAGGCACCGCCCAATTTTGCCCAGAATTTAAAAATTCTTTCCCTATTTAATTTGTACCTTTAGTTACAGAATAAAGTGCATCTTTATTCAAAAAGAGGCACGGCATCAACCCAAGCTTCAAAAATATTAATGTATTTAGGGGATGGAGGAAGCTGGACTTAATTTTTTCAAATTTATTAAGCCACCAATATAATTAAAAACACCCCCAAATTATCATTTCTACTTATTTACCATTGTTTTGTACATGATCTTCAAGCACCTCATTTTTAAGAATCCCACAAAGTTCTGACAGGGTCTCTAAGTGAATGACATGAATGATCAATGGCCTGAAGACATCATATAATGACACACAAAGTTTCTCTAAAAGCTCACTAAAAAGAAAGAAAACATGGCTGTTAGTAGTAGTCTTTTCAGAATTTTCTAATAGTTTTAAAAGCCTCATTGATTTCTTCTAACGAATAAAAATAACAAATATCTATTGGAAAAGAGTATTTGGGAACACAATAGAATGAGAAGAGAAAGGCTGAAATAATTCTATAACCTGTTTTTGCTGTAAAAGTTTATAATCAATAACCATTTCATAATAGTCAGTTCAAACTAGCTGCCCTCAACCAAAAGTCAACCTATTACAACTTTTATCTATTTCAGCAATAACTGTGTATGTGTCCTTTTAAAAACAATGAAAAATATTTCAGTAGACTTAATTTTTATATTCTAGTCACTATGAGTCAAATGGAATTTTGTTCCCCAGGAAAGACAGATTCAAAATTCTTGAATACTTATAGATTCAGATAAGCAAAACTCAAAGTACTTTAGACACAGATCAAGTATTTTTAAAAATGTTAAACATTTGAAAAGAAAAAATTGTCTATATTCTTCATATTGTCATTAATATTCTTCTGTACACAGTATTTCATCAAAAGTGATCACTCCAATCAAAACCATAAAGTATTTTTCTCCTCCCCCTTATAAGTCATGTGAGTCAAAGCAGCCAACATGAAAAAAGTGAAAGTAACAGTAGATCTTTGATAAAATAAAGGAAAGGTTATTATAAATAGCACTTGTATTTTGAATTATCTTTCATTAGTTAGAATCATATAATAGAATTTCTTAACTAGAAGAAATTATTGTACATAATGGAGATAAAAGGATCTAGATCCCAAGACTTAGTTCCCGGTAGAGTTCTTTCTATCACACTATAATGTCTACATAATTATATTACAAACAATAGGAAAGCATATTGGCCTTTAAGCAGTACATTTATCTTAAAAAATAACCACTGTCCAACCCAATGATATTCTCTTCATACACAGAAAAGAGTTAAAACACTGCTAACTGTACATTATGGTCACTAGCAAATTAAATGTTATCAAAAAAAGTTATATTCTATGTACCACCTACTCTAATTTTGGTGTCGGTTTTGTGAAAAATTCATTGTAAAGCTGGTGCTCATCCTGGCATACATGGACCATAAAGGCACAGCCACTGCGAACCTGTAGTAAACAAACACATACCACCTACAGTTAAAGGTATACATTTCCAGAGTTTATGAAATAAGCCCATACTTTATTTGCAAAGAAATTATGCACATGTATTCATAAAATAACTTATTGAAGAACAGAAAATGAATGGTTTTCAATAGATTACTATATAGTGGGATTATAGGTGATTTTTATTTTCTTAATATTTTATTTTCTAAACCTTTGGTAATGAATATTTTACTTTTCTAGGCCAAAGGATTATTAAAAACAAAGAACACTTATGTATTTTTTGACGGTATGGATTAAATTACACTAAAGAGAAAGGCACTTCTTCAGCAAAAGCTAAGCTAAAATTAAATTGGCACTAATCTACAAACTTTAAAACCTCATCTTTCAAGGAACAGTAACTTATTTGTGAATATTCATACCCTAAAAAGTAAATGAAAATGAGACTATTTTGCAACATCAAATAAGGCTAATTACCAAAGCAGATTTGCCATAGGGGAACCAAAACTTACTAGCTTCTAAGGTACCAACATAGCTCAGAGGAAGTTTAACATTAAACCAAAACAAGTAGAAACTTACCAAGGCACAATGATCTCTGTTATTTTGGCTGGTTAACTCTGTGACAGTACAAGCAATACTAGGGCTCAAAAGGAGCTCCCGCTGATCAAGGTAGCACTGGTGAATATCATTTAGCAGCTGTTGGTATCTGATGGCAAGCAAATGAGATTGCAATAAAAACTTTTGATTCAGATATGTAAATTAAATCTCATCTTAAATCTCAGAGTAGCCTGCCAAACCTCTAAAGCTATAAAGGTCACCTCTCATTTCCCCACATTAAGTACCACAAATACAGATATAAAATAAAAACAAGCCATGATGGACTGTGGTGCTAGAGCTTTTTTTTTTTTTTTTGTAGAGACAGAGTCTCACTTTACCACCCTCGGTGAAGTGCCGTGACATCACAGGACCCACAGCAACCTCCAGCTCTTGGGCTTCCAAGATTCTCCTGCCTCAGCTTCCCGAGCAGCTGGGACTACAGGCACCCGCCACAGCGCCCGGCTATTTTTTGGTTGCAGTTCAGCCGGGGCTGGGTTTGAACCCACCACCCTTGGTATATGGGGCCAGCGCCCTACTCACTGAGCCACAGGCACCACCCAATGAGCTTTTTTTTTTAAAGAAGGATTTCTGTTCCAAGAAGGACCTCATAACTGTCCAACTGCTATGATATGAACTTGCTAAGTCAGATCTGTGACCTTGCTCCCCCAAAAGTTGTGTGTTATAAAAACAAACTTAGAGGTAACCCCTCAAAAATATCATGGACATATCCAGACTTGGAAAAATAGCATTACAAGAGAAAGCTAATTTGGAAATCAAAGAACTTCTAGGTACTCACTCAGGCATTTTTTCAGATCGTTGTTCTATTTGTTCAATAAGAGTCTACAGAAAAAGGAAAAATATGTAAAAAAAAACCTGTTGCAATTATACTATTCATTATTTCTTGATTATAACAGTATCACATGCTCACCTAGAAAACTTTAAGTATAAAAAAGTGAAAAATCATAAAAGTCACCTAAATACCAAAATATAATCAGTTAATATTTCAGTATTTTCTCTCAGTTTTTTATATCCAGTTATTATACTTTTTAAACAAAACTGGAATTATACTATATATTCAGCTTTATAATCTACTTTCTAAAAATTATTTTATAACCATTTTCCTATCATTAAATAATTTTCAATATGAGTTGAAAATATGTAGGAAGACTTAGCACAGTAACTACTACCTAGTAAACAATGATTTGTCTTTATAAATAGCATTTAAAACATTACATTGAATGGCTATATAATATCCCATTGGATAGAGGTACCGTAATTCAACTATTCTTCTACTGTTAAAGACACCAAGGCTATTTCAAAAAATTAAAAGCCCATTGGTTATGCGCCTAGAATGAAGCTATAGGTTCAATTGCCTGCTCCTTAGTAGCTGTTAAAGCCCAGCCAAGATGCCTCATTTCTCTGAGATTCCACTTCCTGCTAGATAAAACTGGAATAACCAGAGTAGTGGCTCACATCTATAATCCTACCACTTAGGGAGATCAAAGTGGTTGGACTGCCTGAGCTCAGGAGTTCAACACCAGCCTGAGCAAGAGGTAGACCCTGTCTCTACTAAAAATAGAAAAATTAGCCAGGCATTGTGGCAGATGCCTATGGTCCTAGCCACTTGGGATGCTGAGGCAGGAGGATAGCTTGAGCCCAAGAGTTTGAGGTGCTGTGAGCTATAAAAATCAATCAATCAATCAATCAATCTGGAATAATAATATGCTTACATCTCAGGTGGAGACTCCAACATACTGGATCAAAGAGACATGTATTTTTCTAAGCATTTGATCTATTCTCCGAAAATGTTTTTAAGAAAAGGAGCTATTTACATTCCTCTCAGCAGCACTACTTGTCTCATCAAATCCTCAAAAGCACAGACTTTAAAATGCCAATTTCTGACAGCCAAAAAAAAAATGCCACCTAACCTTAACTTGGATGTATTTTCCACATTTTCTAAGAGTAATTGGGTCATTTTATATTAGATACTCATCTTTCTTACACTGATTAACCTTCTTATCTGTTGCAAACATCCTCTTCAGTTTGCCTTTGCTTTATTTTTATACCATTGTGTAGTTTGTTTTCTAGTAATTTGTTCTAGTTTTTTCTTTGCTTGGCTTGGTCTTAATTTTCTTTCTTTTTTTTTTTTTTTTTTTTGTCACCCTCAGTATAGTGCTGTGGCATCACAGCTCACAGCAACCTCCAGCTCTCGGACTTAGGCAATTCTCTTGCCTCAGTCTCCCAAGTAGCTGGGACTACTTGGTCTTCATTTTTGTATTCAAAACTCCTTAGCTCAGTTGGAATGTATTCTTTTGGGAATGTTATAAGATGAAAAGCTTACTTTTATTTCCCAAATATTTAGCAAAGCTTCCCAATACCATAGGAGACTCCAGCTCTTTCTGATTTGGGATGTTTCTTTATAAACTAAGTTCTAAAACTTTCTGTTCCAATGATCGCCCAATGAATTCTTGAATCAATGACACACTGTATTTTTCAAAATTCTCTTGTTTAGTCTTGCCTGTTCGCCAGATAAAAAAAGCTTAGAGTCACACAAAAAGAAATTTCACTGGAATTTTTTGCTAGGAGTACATTTCAACCAATACATTATACTGGGAGAAACTAAGATTTTTGAAAAGTTGGTCTCCTCAATCAGGAACAGGATGGGCTTACTATTTATTCCATATTTTATAACATTGTCTGGTTTTGTCATTTTCTTCATCCTTATATCTCCATTAACGTTATTGGTAAGTAAGTACTTCATGCTGTCACTAATACAAATGGGACTTTATCACATATGCTAACTGGCTACTTACTGGTATATAGGAATGCCACTTATATAATTATTTTATAATCACCCACCATACTAAGCCCTTTTACCTATACCATTTCTTTCCTAATCAAACTTTTATCATTAGTCTTTAGCTAATATGCAAAGGTAATCAATCAGGTACAATCTAAATTTCATGCCATCCATTATATTAATATCTTCTATAAACAAAAAATAAGTATTTTCCCACATCAAAAAAAAAAACCTCATCTCAACTGGCTGATTTTCAAAAGGAAAACAAAGGAGGGAATGAAATCAGAGTCAGCAAAAGTAGATTATTCTTTCTAGCAACTTCACAATGAGTAGAAAGAATATACATCTACTATTACTCCAATTAAACATATATCAGGTATGTTATAATCTGACTCCTCCATTCCAATCACTTAATCAGACGAACATAGGTGCATTCTTTATGTACCAGATACCACTAAGAAGGATAAATAAGGCACATATCCAGCCTCAGAGAATATATTACCAATGCATTAGTTCAAACTTTACTTCTCACCTGGATTACTACAAATCTTCTTGTTAATTAGGCCTCCCTGTCTCAAATCTTCTCTTCACCATAATCTATTCTTATATTGCATCTTTAAACTTTTTTATATCAAAAGGCATTTTATTATTACTATTTTACTATATAACATATTAATGAATATACCACACTGCATTTTCTCAAATGCTATATGAGGCACATTTTTCTCCAATTCCCCAGAAAACCTCAGTATCATCTGTCTTTTGGAGGATTCAGTTTCACGATGAGTGTGATACCGTCCACAAAGATACCAACAGTGCTTAGTAGTAAAGAACATTTTTTTGCTAAGTTGTTCTATCATGGGTCCTATTCAAGGCGTTCACTTTTTTCTGCTAATCTGGTTTTCAGCACTTGATCATGTGTCTCTTCATTATTACACACAGGATCTGGCAGAGGAATAGGTTTTGTGTGTTCATATGGAATGTCCACAGAAGGACGGTAGCATACTATTATCCTGCCATCAGATGTCAAAGCAAGCTCTACTTTGCAATTATAGTCATCTGGTAGAGAAGAATATGTAGATTTATGACAAACACAATATAAAGCTCCATTTTGGATTGGAAATAAACGTTTCAAGATAAACTTCTCTTTGA
>CAUYPK010054685.1:0-15522 GCA_963574355.1 Loris lydekkerianus
TAACACAAGCCATCGCCCTGGGCACCCAGAGTCGGACCCCAGGAGCAATTGCTGGGACTGCCTGGGACTCTCTGGAGGCGAAGTCACTGCAGGGCTGAGATACCCCATTCCTGGCCGGAGCTAGACACATCTCTGCAGCAAGATATAGGTGGCACCAACTTTATGATGAGACAGAGAAGTGATGAGATCTTTCATTTATAATGATGGGGTGTCTTTGCTGGCCATAGTCAGGGAAGGATATGGAAATGCAGATGGAATTATATTGCTCTGCATAGTAATGGCAAAGAGATCAGGAAGCCCTCAAGGAAGCACATGAGAATGGGAAGCTTAAAAAAAAAAAAAAAGGAATGAGAAATTTAGAGACCGCATTGGGGAAGGAGTCCATAGACAGGTCAACCTAGGGGCAGGGGGGCAGCATCCAGGAAGGACTTTAGAGAGACATGCCCGTTTCTAATAAACATTCAGTGTATCGTTCATTAATTGCTGGTGGCATGGATTTTCTTCAGAAGAATGAGGAAAGCTCCAAGTCCTACTTCATCATAAGACCAGGGCAAGTTCAGAGGCTGCCCGTGGACCTAGCCACATGGTGTTATTAATCTTTCTCTTTTTGACTTCTCAGGCATCTTCAGAACCTGTTCTGGATCCACAGCAAATCCAAGCATTTGATCAGCTTTGCCGTCTCTACCGAGGAAGTTCCAGGGTAACATTTGTGCAGTGGTTAAATTTTTATTTCCCTGTTTATAATTTACTGTTTCAAAAAGGCAGTATCCTTTCATCCTCCCTCTAGCCTCCCCCTTCACCCAGAAGGTGCCCTGGCATCCCTGTGTGGCCATGTAGCCAACAGCTCTGGTCCCAGGAGCACTCCGAACTTGGCACAGGGGGCAGAGGAAGTGGAAAGATGTCTGTCCCTTACCTACCATGGGCTGTGAGGGCATAGAAGGGCTCTGTGTTTGACCTACCTCCAGATAGAGCAACCAGAAGCCTAATCCCTCATCCGGGAGGCCTTTATTTATGTTAATGACTGCCAAATCCATCCTCAGCCCCACACTCTTCTGGGCATCTGCATTGGTTGAATTGGTTTTGGCCACGAAAAACAAAAAGCAAAGTGACAACAGCTTAAACAAGATAGAAGTGTAAATGCAGGTGGATGGGACACTTCATGCACTTCTCTCAGATTTCTTCTGTCTTGTGGTTCCGCCATCCTTCACATGTGGCTTATACTTGTGTGGTCCAACACAGATCCTACTCTAACCGTCACCTGTGTATCTCAGCTAGAAATAGTGCACACCACCTTCACCTACTTCCATTGTCTAGAACCTAGACCCAGGGCCACACCTAACTGCAAAGGGGACTCTCTATTCCAAGAGGCCAGGAGTAAACTCTTGGTATCCTATAACTGTAGAAGAGGGCAGTACAGCGGTCATTGCCATGACATCAGTCTGGGTGTCCCCCAGTACTTCAGCCACAAGCTCGTTAGCTTTCTTGTTCTGCCTCAGAAATGGCACCTTCTCTCATCCAGTTCCCCAGAGCAGAGACCTAGTAGTGACCCCAGTTCATCTCCATCTCTCACTCCATCCACTTGCTGGGGAGATCCTATCAGCCTTTTTTCCGCTTCCTCCCTTTCTTCCTAAACTGTTCCTGCCCTGGGTCTGGCTTCTTTGTCCTTCACAGTGGCCATTGCAGGTTCTGATGGGTCAGAAATCCTTCTGTCCTTTACCCATGCTGCTACCTGGGTCCTCTCCAAATTCAAATGTGTGATGTTACTCCTTGCGTTAAACACATCCAGATCTCTATCACCTAAAGCATGGAGTCTGAACTCTACTGCCTCCTCCAAATCACTACCTAAATTTCAGCTGGGTCCAGTTTGTTCCTCACTGTGTTAAACATATGCAAATACCAAGGCTCCCTCGTCCCATTGCCTGTTCTTGGACAAACACAAGCTGGGTTGCTTGGCAGCCCAGTGGAAAAATGCTGTTCCCTCATTGAGCATTGGTCTGAGCAGAGGCTGTTATTTGAGGAGAATTCTCTAGGGGCCCCCTAAATGTGGTAGAGCAGCTTCCTGGTGCCACCCTCATGTCTTCCTCAGCCAAGTTCTGCTTCAGGTTTCTGAGCTTTCCAAGGAAGTTCTTCTCCAAACTACAGAGCACAAAGTTATGGAATACAACATAAAAACTTCTCTTAGGAAATATGAAATATTTTTGTGGTTGATCTTTCTTCCTCACAGTGTCAGGATATGAAAGCATTGAGATTAGCATCTGTTGTTTGTTCTGTCCAAGCCCTTGGGCATAACAGGCCTTGCAGAGCCCTTGACAGGCTGACAGGCAGTTGAGGGGGTTATGGAAGAAAAGACGTGGCACAAGGTGAGACTTGGGCACAGCAAGGGACATCTCTCATCATCCCTGGCCAGATGGCTTGCTTGAGCCTGCACGGGTGTGTCCTTAGCCAGCTTAGAGACATGCAGTCAGAGCCTCAGAGTCAGAGTTTCTTAACTGTAAATTAAATCATAGATATATCTCTGGGTGATTTTTGATAAATTGGCACTTAGAACTTAAAGGTGTCTCCCCAATCACCACAGCTACTGGTAGTGAGTTTTCAGAAGAAGTGACAAGTGGACACATGGGCCTTGTGCCATTATTGCCTACATGAGGGTGGAACCCTTTGCCTGTGGGCAGAGAGCAGCTTAGAACACAGAATGCTGGGAAGGACAGGTAGGGTGGGAACAGGTGACATAACAGTTCTCCCAGAGAAGGCAGGACTATAGGCAGCATGGCTGAGTGAACACTGCCACGCAGATGAGTCTGAATCTCACATTACCACTCACTGCTGGTGACATAAGGCAACCTTCTTAACCTCCCAAAGCTCAGGCTTTTTTTACCGCTGAGGGTTGTTATGAAGGGCTAGAAGTAACACACATGTAAAGCGCCTGGCAGAGTGACTGGCACAAAAAAGACTCTGTACACTTACACAAGGCTAATGCAAGTCCCCTCAGATTGCTGACATGGAGACGAACACAGACAGGGAGTTCGCCCTGAGGATTTGATGGCTCACTTATCTCTGTTGCCCTCTCCTCCTGGGCATTGCTTTTCATGGCCTTGATTTACACCTAAGCATAACAGCTCCATCCAACATGTCCCAACCATACTTATTAATGTTTTATCTTGGCTCTGAGTTTTCCTTCACGTTAGCTCTGTGGGGTGGAAGTTAGCTCTGTTAACATACAGAGAAGCAGCATTCTGAGAGACTAAGCAGGTCGAAAGTCTAAGTGTGGACTTGAGTATGGACTTCATTTCTTCTCTAACCATCAAAGGCATCTTGAGGGCCAGGCTGCCAGGCTCCCTACTTTTGTACAAAGCATCTTCAGATGAGAGGGATGGTCCCTCTGGGTAGCAGAGCCTGGTTTCCCAATGGGTTGGCATTAATATTTTCTTCTACCATTCTCTCCTCCTGGGCAGGTCTTCCAGAATTGAGCCACTAACAGAATGAGGGGACTGTTGGTGTCATTAGTGGGAGTAGGGAAGGAGAAGTAGTAGCGCAGGAGGACTCATTCAGAGGAGAATGTAGTGCATGATTCCACCTGGAGCCCCAAGTCTGCACTGGCATCTGGGCATCCACTTGGAGCTATCCAGTTTGCCAAAGAAAGAGTCAGAGTTGGTGGTCATAATTCACCATCATTCACCCCAAGGAAAACCCATACGAGAGAGAGTTTGGAGTGAGAGGAGCTGAGAATGGAGAACCTCAGCTCAGGGCGTGTGCACAGGAGGGTTATGCACAGCAGCTGGGTAGGAGGACTTCAGCGTGGGGCAGGTCCAGCATGGAGCAGCTCTACAGTGGCAAGGGGAGCACAGTCCATGGGAGTGACCAGTCCAGTCTCATAATTATTGAATGGGGAGATTTAGGCCCTACAAATGAAGTGAATTTTCTTAAAGTCACACTGTTCATTTGTGAGATACACATCCAAGAACCAAACCCATTTTTTCTATTCTTCCCACAATGTGCTTTCCCCTGTGTATCCAAGGCAGGACAATTCAGGACCCTCTCCATCTCTGTTCCCCATCCCCACACCCTCCCATGCCCACAAACACAGACTTTCTGCTCCCCACAAGCCTTGGCTGATATGTGTCCCCCACCCCTTTGCAGTTGGCTCTTCTCACAGAACTCTCCCAGAATCGCAGCAGTGAGAGCTACAGGCTGTTCAGTGGCTCCCAGAGTAGCCCTGCTTTCAACAGCATCTTCCAGAACGAGAACTTCCAGCTGCAGCTCATTCCCCCGCCTGTGACTGAGGACTGAAGCCTCCAGGGGGCCTAGCCCTGGAGACCCAGAGACGACGATCCCAAGGGAACTGGAGATCAGCCCCCCTCTCTGACCAGATGGGCCCCTGCCTCCTACACTCCACACCCAGGGTCTCCTTGCTCATCATTCTCTGTGTAGACCCCCAGTCTCTTCCACAGTGTTGTCACCGTGTCATTTCACCAGACTGGTTGATGTCGTTTTGCTCGTTAATCAAAGGAATGGCACATACTTCCATCCAGCCTTTTAGGAAATATGTTTTGCCCACTGGGACTTTTTCTCATTTCCCCAGAGGCCCAAAAGGTAGGTCAAGCTTACGTAGCTGGCATTCCAGAGTCTGTCATATTCCATCTTCTCCAACTGATGGATAACACAAAGGAATTTCCACTTGTGCAGGGCGTGCTATAACTGATGCACACGTTGGAGAGGGCAGAGAGCCAGTGGGGGTGGGGCATCTCTATTTTAATGTATTTATGTTAAAACCTATGTGAGTGTAAGAGTTCCCCTTCCTAATAATAAATCCTCTGTGTTCAATTTGCACAGGCCTGCCAGCTGGCTAGCCCCGTCTCAGTCTATCAAGTCATCGAGGACATTTAGAATGCTTTTGCCACAGTTTAGCTCAAAGTGAGGGACCCTAATTGTGGCAACCCTACTTGATTCAGATAAGCAGCCCCATCCGCAGCCTCTGTTCAGAGCTGCCCAACCACCCAAGAGCTCCTGTGACGGGGGGGTAAACTGCCAGAGAGTAGTACTTACACCTATATAGTTTTGGGCCCTTGGATTTTGTGTAACAGGAGCAAACCCTAGGAGGCCATCACACCCAGAGGCCATAGTTTCTTCCTCCCATATTCAAATGCTCCATTTTACCAGTTCACTCAGGAATGATGAGGCTCTCATGAACTGTTACTACTCAGACCCACAGGAAATAGACGTATAAACTAGATGTAAGTATTTAACTTTTAATATAAAATATATCCTGTTTCTGCCAAGTACTAGCTATAATCCTGAGCAAATCACTTACCCTCTCTAAGCCTTAGTTTCTTTATACATAGAGCTGTTATGAAGATGAAATGGAATAATACATATAACCATTTAGTGCTATGCCAGCACATTGCAAATGCCACAGAAGTGTTATCTTAGTTTTTATTATGAGATTCCTCCTGGGACCTGGGCCACACAGAGTACTGCTTCCTGGAGAAGGTAACAGGAGATCACACTGAGGGAAATGATTGAGTGTTAGGTGATCCCAATTGGATGTCACTGTAGCTACATGAGATAATCTTGACCCCAGTCATGGAAGAGAAGACTGAGCTGAGATGGTAAGTAACTTAAACCAAGGTGACACACCAAAGACAGCAGAGGAATATAAACTATAAAAAGTTGTAAATTGTGACATCAGAAAATAGGAGGAGTGGAGTAAAAGTGTAGTCATTTTGGGCAGCACCTGTGGCTCAGTGAGTAGGGCACCAACCACATATACCGAGGGTGGTGGGTTCAAAACCCGGCCCTGGCCAAACTGCAACAAAAAATAGCCAGGCGTTGTGGCAGGCGCCTGTGGTCCCAGCTACTCGGGAGGCTGAGGCAAGAGAAGCACCTAAGCCCAAGAGTTGGAGGTTGCTGTGAGCTGTGATGCTACAGCACTCTACTGAGGGCAACAAAATGAGACTCTGTCTCTAAAAATAAATAAATAAAATAAATAAAATGAAAGGATGGAAAAAGATATTCCATGCAATTGGAAACCAAAAGAAAGCAGGAATAGCTATAGATACATCAGATAAAATAGACTTTAAATCAAAAACTGTCAAAGAAGGTTAATAAATAATGATAAAGGAATCAGTTCATCAAGAAGATATAACAGATGTAAATACTTATGCACCCAACATCAGAGCACCTAAAGCTATACAGCAAATATTAGTTGATCTGACAAGAGAGACAGATGGCAATGCAGTAAGGAATGTCAATACCCCAATCTGAACAATGGACAATAAACAGTCATCCAGAAAATCAGTACAGAAACATTGGACTTGAACTACACTTGAGACCGAATGTACCTAACAAATAATACAGAGACATTCCTTTCAACAGCATCAGAATACACATTTTTTCCAAGCGCATATGGAACATTCTCTAAGATACATCCTGTGTTAAGTCAGAAGACAAATCTTAACAAAGTTAAGATTCAAATCATGTAAAGTACCTTTTCTGACCACACTGGTATGAAACTAGAAAGCAATAATAGGAATTTTTGGAAATTGACAAATCTGTGGAAATTAAACAACCAATAGGTCAATGAAGAAATTAAAAGGAAAATTTTCAAATATCTTGGGACAAATGAAAATGGAAACACATCTTATCAAAATTTATGGGATGTACAAAAGCATTCTAAGAGGAAAGTTCATAGTAGTAATAATAAAGCACTACCTCTAAAAAGAAGAACAATCCCAAATAACCTAAGTTATATTTCAAGGAACTAGGAAAAAAACCACAAACTAAGCCTAAAGTTATTAGAAGGGAAGAAATAATAAAGATCAGAGCAGAAATAAGTGAAATACAGACTAGAAAAGGTAAAGAGTTGCATTGTTGAAAAGATAAAATCAACAAACCTTTAGAGAAGACTCAAAAATGAAAGAGGAGACATTACAAGTGATACTACAGAAATAAAAAGGATCGTAAGAGACTACTATGGACAAGTATGCACCACCTAGAAGACATAGGTAAATAACTAGAGACCTACAACCTACCAAGACTAATTCATGAGAAAATTGAAAACCTAAACAGAGCAATAAAAAGTAACAATTTAAGTCAGTAGTAAGTTTCCCAACAAAGAAAAGTCTAGGACTGGATGGTTTCAGTGCTGAATCCTACTGAACATTTAAAGAAGAATTGATACCAATTTTACTCAAATTATTGCAAAAAAGCTAAGTGGATGGAACTCTTCCCAACACATTTTACAAGTCCACCATAAGCCCGATGGTACAAAACGAGACAAGAGCACAATGACAGAAAACTACAGGCCAGTATCCCTGATGATCATAGACACAAAAATTGTCAACAAATACGAGCAGATAAATCCAAGAATACATCAAAAACATAATACCCCACAATCAAGTGAGATTTATCCCAGGGATGCCAGCCTGGTTCCACATATACAAATCAACAGAAAACAAAAACCAAAAGATGCAGAAAAAGCATTTGACACAATTTACCATCCCATGCTGATAAAAACTCCCAATAAGGTGTAGAATGAAAGTACTTTGACACAGTAAAGGCCATCTATGACAAACCCACAGCTGACATCATACTGAATGGGGACAAGCTGAAAGGTTTTTCCTCTAAGAACTAGAACAAGACAAATTCCTGCTCTTACCTCTCTTACTCAATATAGTAGTGAATGTCCTTGCCAGAGCAATTGGGCAAGAGAAAATAAAGAGCATCCAAATTGAAAAGAAAAGGTCAAATAGTCCCTATTTGCAGGTGACATGATCTGATATATAGAAAAGCCTAAAGACTTAGCCAAAAATCTCTTATAAGTGATAAATTCAGTAAAGTTACACGATACAAAATCAACTTACAAAAATCAGTAATGTTTCTATATACCAATAAGAAACTAGTTGGAAAAGATTTCAGGAAGGGTGCATACCTGTATCTCCAGCTACTGCAGAGGCTGAGGCTAGAGGATTGACTCCCAGAGTTCAAGGCCAGTCTGGACAACATAGTAAAACCCTGCCTCTAAAACGTAAATTAATTTTTTTAAAAAATCAAGAAGACAGTTCCATTTATAATAGCTACAATAAATAAATAAAATACATAGGAATAAATTTAACCAAGAAGTAAAAGACTTTTGTAAGGAAAACTGCAGAACACTGATGAAAGAAATTGAGGACACAAACAAATGGAAAGATATGCTTATGGAATAAAGAATTAATATTGTTATGAATGACCATACTAAAGCAATCCACAGATTGAATACAGTCCCTATCAAAATACCAATGACATTCTAAACAGAAATAGAAAACTAAAGTCTTAAAATTTGTATGGAACCCAAAAGGATCCCACATAGCCAAAGCAATCCTAAACAAAAAACAAAGCTGGGCCAGGTATGGTGGCTCACACCTATAATCCTAGCACTCTGGGAGGCTGAGGCAGGTGGATTGCTTGAGCTCAGGAGTTTGAGACCAGCCTGAGCAAAAAGACCAAGGTCTCTACTAAACATAGAAAAACTAACCAGGTGTTCTTGCAGGCACCTGTAGTCACATCTACTTGGGAGGCTGAGGCAAGAGGATTGCTTGAGCCCAAGAGTTTGAGATTGCTGTGAGCTATGACACCATGGCATTCTCACAGAGGGGGACAAAGAGAAACTCAGACTCAAAAAAAAAAAAAGAAGAAGAAGAAGAAGAACAACAAAGCTGGAGCATCACTATCAGACTTTAAAATATACAATGAAACCAAATTGAGAACCCAGGAATTCATCCATATATCTACAGCCAATAAATTTCTGACAAAGGTGCCAAGAACAATCACTGGGGATAGAATATCCTCTTTAATAAGTGGTGCTGGGGAAACTGGATAATCATATGCAAAAGAATGAAACTAGACCCCTACCTATACAATAATCAACTTAAAATGGATCAAAGACCTAAATGTAAAACTCGAAACTATAAAATACTGGGAGAAACACTTCAGGACTTTGATCTGGTAAAAGATCTTAGGAATAAGACCTCAAAAGTACAGGCAAGAAAGTCAAAAATAGTTGTTTCAAACTGAAAAGGTTCTACACAGCAAGGGAAATAACAGTGAAAATAAAACCTACAGAATGGGAGAAAACATTTGCAAACTATTCATCCAACAGGGAATTAATATTCAGAATATACAGAAATGCAAACATCTCAACAGCAAAGAAAAAATGTAATTTAAAAATGGATATCTGAACAGACTTCACAGAGGAAGACTGTCATACAGCCAAAAAATATATGAAAAATGCTCAATATCACTAATCATCAGGGAAATGCAAATCAAAACCACCGTGCAATATCATCTCACCCCATTTGGATAGCTGTTATCAAAAAGACAAAAAGTAGCAGATGCTGGCAAGGGGACACACTGTTGGTGCAAAGGTAAACTGATACAGTCACTGGAGAACAGTGTGGAGGTTCCTCAAAAAACTACAACTAAAACTACTGGAAATTTATGCAAAGGAGGGGAAATGGGTATATTAGAATGATACTTGCATGCCCAGATTTATTGCAGCACTATTCACAATAGCCAATATATAGAATCAAACTAGATACCTATCAACAGATGAACAGGCACAATGTGATACATACATATACACAATGGAATACTCTTCAGCCATAAAAAAAAGAATGAAATCCTGTCATTCATGGCAGCATGGATGTAACTAGAGGATGTTATGTTAAGCAAAATAAGTCCCGAACTGAAAGTTAAACAGCACATATCCTCATTCATATGTGGAAGCTGAAAGAAACTGGCTCTCAGACAAGTAAAAAGTAGAATAGAGGATACCAGAGGATGGGAAAGATAGAAGAAAGGTTCTGTACCACTGTAGGATGACTACAGTTAACAATAATTGAACTTGATTTCTGATAAAATAACCTACAGTTGCTGTGCAGTTTCAGATAGCTATAAGAAGGCTATTAAATGTTCCAAACACAAAAAAATGGTGTTTGAGATGATGGATCTGCTAATTGTCCTGATCTGATCGCTATATATGTATTGAAACATTGCTATTGCCCTATAAATTGTGTACAATTATGTTAATTAAAAAAAATTTGTAACTAAACAAAAAGTATATGCAGCTTTCCTATCAGCCATGTGTGTGTGCGCTTGCACACATGCTCACACTCACCCTCTCTTTCTCTCTCTCCCCCTCCCCACATCCCACACCAATCACTCAGAAAGAAATCTGTTGGATGTAGGAAATCTTAGGTTAAGTCCCTTAAGGAAAAACCCCATTGACAACCACATGAGTAGATTTGGAGCCAGATCCTCCTGTCCCATCATTCAGATGGCTGCTGCCCCCCAGTCAACAGCTTTACTGAAATCTCGAGAGGTTCTGAGCCAGAATCAGTTAGCTAACATTTTAAGCAACTAAGTTTGAGAGTAATTTGTTATATAGCAATAGATAACCAGTACAGTTTGCTTTCTACGAGGGGAAGAAACCTCCAGGTATTGCATTACCCAATTTAAGGAATGACTATAAAGCTATAATTGTCAAAGCAGCATGGTACTGGCATAAAGGAAACACAGACCAATGGAACAGAATGGAGAACCCAGGAACAGTCAATTGATTTTTGACAAAGATGCCAAGAACACACAATGGGGAAATGACAGTCTCTTCAATAAATGCTGCCAGGAACACTGGACATCCACATGCAGAAGAATAAAGTTAGACCCTCACCTCAGACCATGTAGAAAAATCAATTCAAAGTAGCTTAAAGACTTAAATGTAAGACCTGAAACTGTAAAAAAAGTATAGGGGGAAAGTTCCATGACATTGACTTGGCCAAAGATTCTTGTGACCCCAAAAGCACAGGCAACAAAAGCAAAAATGGACAATGGGATTACATCAAAGTAAAAAGCTTCTGCACAGGAAAAATAAACAGTGAAAGGACAACCAACTAGCCAGTGCTGAGCTCCAGCTGTGCCTCTGGGTCCACACCTTGGCTGTGAAAAGGTAGTAAGGAGGATCTGTGGGAGGCAGGTGCCAGAGACCCTTCATGACACATACCTGGTCTGAACATTCTCCCCCATGTGACCCCCTGGGGTGTGGACAACCAATGGAGCAGAAGAAAATATTTGCAAACCATGTCAGAGCAAGAGAACATTTCCATTAAAAAATGGGCAAATGACCTAACTAGACATTTCCAAAAAAAGGCATAAATGGCCACCAGATGTGTGAAAAAAAAATGCTCAACATCTCTTACCAATCAAGGAAATGCAAATTAAAACCAAAATGTTACCTCACACCTTTTAGAATGACTGTTATTAAAAAGATGACATAAGTGTTAGCAAGGATGTAGGGAAAAGGGAACCCTTGTACACTATTGGTGAGGATGTAAATTATTAGTAGAGCCATCATGAAGAGCAGTTTAGTTTTTTAGTTTAAAAAAACTAAAATAGAACTACCATATGATACAGCAGTCACACTACTGTGTATAGTACAACCTCTGTAAGTTGACCACCCAAGGGACTGGTCAATACATAGAGGTGGTCAAAATAAGAAACAGGCCTATTGTACTGATACATAGCTGCAGTCCAAGGCCAGTCTGCGATAACTGTGTCAACTTAAGGAGGGGTCAGTGATGGAGGTTCTACTGTATATCCAAGGGAAATGGAATGGGTGTGTCAAAGAGGTATCTGCACTCTGATAGTGTGCATTCATGCAGCACTATTCACAGTAGCCAGATATGGAATCAAGCTAAGCATCCACCAACAGATGAATTGATGAAGAAAATATGGTCTGTGCACAGTGGAAAACTATTCAGCCTTTTAAAAGGAGGGAATTCTGTCATCTGTGACAACATGGATGAACCTGGAGGACATTAATTTAAGTGAAATAAGTTAAATGACACAAAAAGATAAATGCCACATGACCTCACATGTAGAGTGTAAAACAGTCAAACTCAGAGTAAAATGGTAGTTACCTGAGGCTGGGAGGGTGGGGAGATGTTGGTCACAGGACACAAAATTATGCCTAGGAATAAGTTTAAGAGAGCTATTGGATTATACATGGTACTTATTACAGTTAATACCAATATTTTGTATATTTGAAAATTGCTATGAGTATATATTAAGTGTTTATATCACAAAAATATGTGAGGTAATGGATATGTTGAATAGGTTGATTTAGCCATCCTACACCAGGGACATACATTAAAATAGCATAGTCATATGCCACAAAACAATTTTTACTTGTCAGTTAAAAAATAAAAGAATCAAGGCAGCTTACTATCAGAACCACAGTTAAATCAGCACCAGAAAACAAGAGTTATTCTCCCCCGGCCTCTTTCTAATTTTGTCAATCCCAGGAGTTCCTTTACTCCTGTCATTCAAGTCACAGCACAATTGAGCAAATTGCAGCATCTTTCCATTCAGATCATGCCTTCCTCAGATCCACTCTGGACTGGATTTGAAGAGTCCTCCAGTCTCATCCAAGGGTGGATGAGAAGACAGCTCTCCAGAGCTGGGCAGTGCTGGACATGGGGGCAGGAGCAGGCCCAAGTGGAGCCCTGGCTCCCACCATCTGGAAGTTGGACTCTGCCCCCTCTCACGGCATTTGGCACATGTTCTACTCTAGTGACCTCAAGTACCACTTCAGATCCTCTGGGGGAAAAGACTCCCATCTGGAAATATCTTTAGAATCAGCATCAGCGACATTTTGAACTACCCAAAAGGGCGGGCGCCTTCCCCCTGACGAGGAGTGATTGAATAGACCCGGAGCATTCCCAGTGGAGAATGTTGGAGGGGGTTGGTGGTTCAGGCTGCACTGCGAACTGGCGAGTCCCAATCCAAAAGGGAAACTCTGAACCATAAAACTCAGAATAAGGTCCCCGCGTGCTCCAGCTACAGCCGCAGGACTTTTCAGCCATGGACCCGCCAACAGCCATGCGAACCCAGCAGCATCCTCCCCCATAGCTGATTGCAGTCGCCAGTTTGCAGGAGAACCTGGGAGCAGAGTGGAAAGATTTGAGAAGTGTGGACTCCTGCACTGAGTGGGAAGGTCGATCGTGAGTGCTGTCTGGAGCAGAATACCCGAAGTTACACAATACGTAGGTGACAAAGTTTTACAGAAACTCCAAAATGGTGATCAGCCATGGAAGGTGGTTACCATGGCAACAGTATAAACTCTGAATCAGGTATGAGCCTGGGAACCACTCACAGTGACACCGGGTGTCCAGACAGTATATTGCAGTATGAATATATTCCCACAAAAGTTGATCCCTACATCATACATATAGATGAGTATTTCTACATACAAGAATATTTTTGTAGTTGGTGCCTTTTTTTTTTTGTAGTTCTGTTTTTTCCTCACCATTTTCTTGGAGGAGCTTAATTTTTTATTATTACTTTTTATATAGATATATTTTTTATTTCTATTTTTTCTAATTTTAATTTCTCTTTTAACTTTTCTACGAGCACCACTTTTTTCTTTTTTTTTCAATTATTTGATGATTATCACTATTTTTATTGCAGTTGTTTTTATGTTGCTGTTGTCGTGGGTGTTGTCTGTGTGTCTATGTGTCTCCGTCTGTTTCTGTGTCTATGGGCTCGTGTGTCTGGTAGCCTTTGTATCTGTTTATTTGCTCATTTGCTTTCAATGAGCTTGGTGTTACGACCCGTAACTCTGAGCTCCAAGCACTCCTCTCTACTCTCACTCTGAGCTCTGGAGGCCTGCCCCCCGTCCAGATTTTTGGGTGATTTCTTGAGAGGTGTAGACAGGACCAGGACTGCAGCTGGACTGTGCTGATTCTGCAGCACAGGAGTGAGGAGATGCCGGTCGGCTAAGAGGGATCACGCTGGAGCGGTGGTGCCCCAAGGTGCAGAGCAGCAGCTATCTTTAGCAATAACAAGGCCCACCCCCAGATATCCCATAGCCACTCCTCCTGTCTCCCTGGGCAACCAGATGAGGCCGGGCATCTTCTCAGACAGCAACCACCATGGAACAGATTTGGGACTGAAACACAGGCCCCATGAGTAAAGGGTTTGCCTGAGGCAGTACTGGCCTGAGTGGAACACGGGGACTAGAAAGCGCACGCACAGAGCCGGGAAATTCCCAGGGTGGGGCTGATCCAGAGGACTGCTTTACTGAGCCTAAGACACACCCGGCCCTCAGGGGATCATCAGCCTATAGACAAAGGAGGCCAAGAGGCTACTGCTGACAATCGTGTTGCGAATATAAACCTGCAGGATAAAGACAGGGCCTGTGGCACAGGTTCTGGGAACTCAAATCAGCCTCTCCTCTGCAAAGGAATTTAGCAGGGTCAGGAACAAACTCCCATGGGGTTGTTCCATTCAGCCAGTAACATAAACTAACGGTGGGGCTGGAACTAAGTGAACACCCCCAGCCTCCATCAAGTGCCCGAGGTTGACAGGCCTCACCACCTCCTGCTGGATAGAGGCAGAGAGCACCAGCCTGGACGAGCATATACAGACTTCCCTGTGATTTAGGAAGGTGCAAACCTCTGGAGTATCTGCTCACTACAGACAACTGACTGGGTCACAGCCCTGCGGGACTAGCAGCAACTGCGTGTGACAGCTGCAAGGTGGGGAAGGAGGCATCAAACTTCCCAGACTGATCTATTTGCTGGATGACTCCACGCAGCACTGGAACAAGCCATATCAGAGTAGTCACCAGACCCCTGTGATCCAGTTCCCAGAAATCTCTTCAAACTCTCCCACCCGAGACAAGTGCTGACTAAGACAATTGATTTGGACCTTTTGAACTGAGCCAGTCGCCTGAGGACTATTCAGGTGGTGCCCTGGGTGTGTGGTTTTAGGAAGGTTTGATTTTCCTTTTCCAATTGTTGCCTGTGGTGGGTAGGGTGACTTAATTGCTGGTATTTCTCCACAACTGAGACTTCAACCCAGAGTAACTGTTTCACTACGGTCGAACAGAAACCAGCTGAAAATAAGACAGAACCACTTAGCCCCACCACACCAAACAGGGCCCCAGTTTCTCAGGCCACAGCACTGTACAGGTCGACAAAGCTCCGGGGGAAAAATCAAAGGGAGTAAAACAATCATGGAGCAGAATGAGTGGGAAAACTCTGGTAGCATGAATAACCAGAATAGACCAACCCCCCACCCCCCCACCCCAAAGAAAGATATGGCAGGTGTAATTGAAGATCCCATTCACAAACAACTGGCTGAGATGTCAGAAATCAAATTCAGAATTTGGATGGCAAACAAGATTAATAAAATGGAATTAGGAATTCGAGGAGAAATTCAAAAGTTGTCTCAAGAATTTAACGAATTTAAAGACAAAACCAGCAAAGACTTAGACACACTGAAGCAAGAATTTGCAGCCCTCAAAGATCTGAAAACTATAGTAGAATCCCTCAGTAACAGAGTGGAGCAAGCAGAAGAAAGGATTTCTGACATTGAAGACAAAGCCTTTAAATGCTCCCAAACTCTCAAAGAGGAAGAGAAATGGAGAGCAAAAATGGATCATTCTCTCAGAGAGCTCTGGGATAATTCAAAGAAGGCTAATATCCA
>CAUYPK010054687.1:0-13772 GCA_963574355.1 Loris lydekkerianus
ATGAGGTGAAAGCTATATTGATTAGTATGATGTAAATACTCCAATTTGTACAAATAATCAACACACTGAAATTGGCATAAATGTATTTATGATCTATGTGCAAAAGACTTAATAAAAAAAATATAAGCTAGGAAAAAAAAATATTTACATTACAATTCCTAACAGTAGTAAAATTACAGTTATGAAGTAGCAACGAAAATAATTTTATGGTTGGGGGTCACCACAACATGAGGAACTGTATTAAAAGGTCGTGGCATTAGGAAGGTTGAGAACCACAGTCCAGGTTTTCCAGTATTGTGTTGACTAGAAGTGGTGAGAGTGGGCATATTTGTCTTGTTCCTGATCTTTGAAAAAAAGATCACTATTGAGTATGATGTTAGCTGTCGGTTTGTCATACATGACCTTTATTGTGATGAGGAACATTTCTTCTATACCTTATTTGTTGAGAGTGTTTATCATGAAAGGATGTTGAATTTTGTCAAATGCTTTTTCTCTATTAAGATGATCATATGGTTTTTGTCTTTTGTTTTGTTAATGTAGTGCATCACATTTATAGATTTGCATATGCTGAACCACATCCTTACATCCCTGGGATAAATCCCAACTTGATCATGGTAACTGATCCCTTAAATGTGCTATTGAATTTGATTTTGCTAGTATTTTCTGTTGAAGATTTTTGCATCTATTTTGTTCATCAGGGATATTGACCTGTAATATCCTTTCCTTGTGCTATCTTCATCTGGCTTTGGTATCAGGGAAATGTTGGCCTTTTTTTTTTTAAAAAAAAAAAAAAAAAAAAAAAAAGAGTTTGGGGTTATTCTATTTTCTTCAAATTTTTGGAAGAGTTTGAGAGGATTGGTTTTAAGACTCAGGCTCCACACTTGTCCTAGTACACCATGGTATTGGGTCCATTGGGATGGGCCTAGACTCTGGACTCTGCTGGAGAAAGCTTAGACCATGTGTTTCCTACAGCCTGGGTCTACAGGAACCAGCCTAGAGCCTGGGGCCAGCCTGGTGCTGGGACAGGCATGGAGCCTGTCTCTGTAGCAGTCAACTTGGAGCCTAGGAGAATGTCCCTTCATTTATCTCCTCTGTTGGTTGCCCCCTTTTCTGGGTCTTATGTCTTTCTTCTGTTTTGTGTTTATTCTCTTGCTTTAATAGAAAATATACTCCAATTTACCTAGGGCAGGGTACATGGAAGATGACATTTCAGAGTTCCTACCAGCCTAATAATGAGTACTTCACCTACGCATTTAATACATTGGTCATATATAACATTCTAGGTTGAAAATCATTTGTTCCTCAGAATTATGAGATTTACTGCTCCACTGTATTCCGACATCCACTGTAGTTGAGAAGTCTGATGCCATATCATTGCTTTGTAAATAGCATTTATTTTCTTTCTAGAATCTTTTTAATAATTAATTTATTTCTGGTTTTCTGAAATTTCCTGCTTATGTACCTTTATGTTGACCCATGAGGACACTTCCATTCTGGAAGCTTATGACTTTCCATTTGTAAATATGTCTGTGTTAGTTCTTTGTTAATTTCCTTCCTTCCCTTTTCTCTGTTCACTCATTCTACAATTTATGAGTTGGATGGACTTCCTTGATTCATGCCTAGGCCTCTTATCTTTTCATTCCCATTTTCTCTCTCTCTCTCTTTCCCCTACTTATAAAGTGATTTACTTTTCTACATCTCTATTGAAATTTTTATTTTGGCAATTCTTTTTCATTTCAAGGGATCATTTGTATGCTCTGATTTCCTTTTATACAGCATCCTGTTCTTTTCTTATGTGTAATATGTATTACAAATCTAAGGTAAAAGTTAGTTTTGTTTTTCTGAAGTTCTCTTTAATTCCCTAAGTTATCTGTATTTACTTCCTTCAAGATGAGGTGTTCCTTTTTATTTGTTTGTTTGCCTGTTTGTTTTTAGTTTAATCTTTGCTATTTTCTTTCACATTGAAAGCTTTGCTTTGGTGACCCTCAGTATTTCAATATTATTTGGCATCTTAGAAGATGTCGGTATGCTCAGTGTACTTGAATTGTGGGCTACAATTTAAGACATCAGATTGAAGTAGGTCATGTTGGAAGGTACTCCAAATATCAGCATGTAACAACTTTTATCTGCAGACATTCGGCTTCTTTATAAGAGAAATAGTGCTATTCTTTCTGAAGAGTATACATCTGGCTAAAGACATTTCACACATTTGACAGACTCTGGCTACTCTGTACAAAGACTTATAACCAATCCCTCTGGCTGTACCCTTGCACTGTATTTTCTGCTGATTATCTCTGAATACTTGATTTAGCCAGGGTTCTGTCTTAATCCAGCTTGACAAATCAGTTATTATTCCTTCCAGAGAATTATAAATTCCAGAGGATTTATTACAAAAAATAAAATACCCCAAATGAGGGAAGTGATGGCCACACAAGATCATATGTATATATACTCACATACACACATGTGACCCTTCTGCCTTAGCCACCCAAGTAGCTCAGACAACAATACCCAGCTAAGGTTGTTTTTTTTTTTTTTGCAGTTTTGGCCAGGGCTGGGTTTGAACCTGCGACCATATTCATCCTTCTTTAGATGTGTTAAAATTTCTTGTTTGACATCTCTTGTCCAGCTCTCCTGTTGCTTGTGGTTTTGAATTTGTTTTATTCCTTTATTCTCATTTTAGTGTGATCTTCAAAGGAAACAGTGATAAAATGCATGGGGTTGATACTCAGAAGTCCACTGTCAATTTTTTAGAGTACAATAACAAGTAGTCATTTATCTTCATTGGAAAATAAATAAATAGCCTTGAGTCAGAGTGTCACTGTTGTCCTGGGTAGAGTGCAGTGGTGTCAGCTTAGCTCACAGCAACCTCAAACTCTTGGGCTCAAGAGATCCTCATGCCTCAGCCTTCAGGGTAGCTAGGACTATAGGCCTGCACCAATATGACTGGCTGGTTTTTCTATTTTTAGTAGAGACGAGGTCTTAAACTTGCTCAAGCTGGTCTTGAACTCCTAATCTCAAGGGATCCTCCTAGCATGCTAGGATTACAGGCCTGGGCCACTCTTTTACATTTTATCTAATCCTTAGTCATAATACAGATCAGAAATAAATTTTAAAATCAATTATATTATTTTAAAACTGTTTTGTATACACCCATCCTAACTTTATGAAACCAAAACAAGGTTAAACATGTCTCTCTAAAGGAGGAAAAAAGATACTAAGTCATAATTAAATTCTGATATTTTCACTTCCAATACAATTCAATTTCTTTTCCTGTGGGTTTCACTGTTAGTTCCTCTACATTGTGGCAATGTAGACAAACCATAGCACCCTCACATTACAGACCTGTTTTTATGTATTCCATAGTTTCTTTTTTAATTCTCATAATCTGTTTCTTAAAAATAACTTAAATGGTTTTATATTGGGTACAGCCTTCAATGAAAAGATATGTGTGTATGTGAGTATATATACATATGATCTTGTGTGGCCATCACTTCCCTCATTTGGGGTATTTTATTTTTTGTAATAAATCCTCTGGAATTTATTGCCATTATAGATGTTTTCCTTCAGATCCAGATCTTTTGACATAAGATGCTATTAGGCCAATGCAATGTATCATGTCCATAATACATGTATTATAAGAGGTTTGACACATACTTTACTAAAATAAAGATTAAAAAAAAAAAAAAACTTCAATGGGTTGGCCATGAGAGACACTGCAGAAACCCCTGAGATCATCATCTTTGCAGAGGAGTTTTAGACCATTCTTCTGGCTTTTCTTTTTATTTTCCCCCCTACACTATTTTCATGGAGAAATGGTTATTGTTTTCGACATCCAGAGCTAAAGCTTTTAATAGTCTGTTCTAGTCTTCTCTCTTCCTTCAAACCACCCCCACACCTCTTTCTGGCCACAGGAAGAAAAAAAAAAAAAAGTATCTCATTTATCATAAAACATCCATGGCTGCTTTTCAGATATCTGAAAATAGCATAAGCCAATTTCCCTCCTCTACTGTAGTAACCAAAATGGGAGAGTATACGCTAAACATGGGCCAACTGGTACAGAACAAGTGAGATGATAAGCTCTTTTGATTCTGTGCTGGTTGGCTTATGTTGAGAGTATACTTCTTAACTTAGATCCAAATCAAATTGGGCTTCTCAAGAGTTTTACCACGATAGGCTTACATTATATACATTTTTCTTTATATCCCAGCATTTTGTTCTAGTGTTCAATGTTTATTTAGCTTTTCCATCCCAGAACTAATTTTTGTACCTATGTGTAAGAATTTATATTTGATTTAGCAAATGTTAATCTTTTTATTTTATCCTGTCCTTTCAAACTTTGGGAATTCTTGATTTCTAATTCAGAAAACACTCCTCCCTCAACCAACATTCATTAATACCAGCTTCCAAATTTGAATCTTCTACCTTGTATGTCTTCATTTGGATTGTTGATGACAATATTTGAGAGAGCTGTGCACCCAGGGACCTCCATTTAGGTTGATGTCAATCCATCAGTCAATTCCACTTGAGTTCAGTTGGTCAACAAATTTCATCGGCCTAATTGTATAATTTTTTTCAACTGTTGTTTCTTCTTCAAGGAGGCATAATTTTTAAAAAGTCTAACGCCTTGATAAAATTGTTGGCATTTTCTGCTCCACCCATCCAGAAAACTTTTCATAAAATTTCATGAGGTTAGCTTGGCCTAATTTCTTCTTAGTGAACTCAGGCTATATATCAGTGATTGCTGCTAATTGCTCTTAAAATGTCTATAACATTTAATAATATATCTTAGGGAGCTTTCAGTTTGATATGTCAAAAAGGGGAAAGATAACACCTTTCTCTCTGGAAGCAATCAAAAACAGTACATAAAATGAGAGATAAAAATTGAAACTCTATCTTTGATGAAACTTGAAAGCTTTTATACCCTTGAGCCCAAAATGTAAGGGCTCCCATATGTAGTGAAAACTGGATCAGGGTGAAGAAGACAATGAGGATGCCTGCTGTTCTGGATTTCAGGTCAAGAATAGAGTCACATGTTACATGCTGGCATGTAACATGGGTGTGGCAAGACCTAAGAGACAAAACAAATGATCTCTGTTTTGAAACAAAATCATATTTCATACTGGTAGATGTGGGAGGTAGATGGGTTGACTTCTCAGTGGAGTGTCCAGCTTCAAGTTTAGGGGAATCAGGGAGAAGGCCTACAAGTGGGCAATTCCTGGGGGTTCTTTTGAATCACAAAATTGGAAAAGAATTGGAGGTGCCCACACCTACTGGTCAGGATGAACTAGGCCCAGGCATTTGAGAGTCAACAGATGGGAGGGATTAAACTCTCCAAAAATGTAAACTAGAAAACCTGGTTTACTTTCCCTACTTGAACAGAACTGGCTTCTTCCTCCCCTCTATTTATACACACCACTGGCTGTTTACCACCCCCCTGCCGCTTACACTGGCTTTCTCTCTATCCAGTCTTCCTGGGATTTGAGATCTTTTCAACCCTATTTTTCGCATATGCATCTTTGTTAAAAACTTTCTGAAGAAGCCGGGAAAGCCCTGCATTATCTTGGTCTACCAAGCCTGAGTTAGTGTAAGCCATCTCCAGGCATCCTCAAACTTGTTTTTCCTTAAAACTAGCATAGAGTTAGTTATTTCCAGTGTCATTTCCCAGTCAGCATTCAGACCAGGTCAGGGTTTGCGCGCATCAACCCCTGACAAGTAGAGAGAAATCTATCTGACCACCAGACAGTGGCAGAGGAGTTAGAGACTGGAAAGTTAAAGGCTATAACACTACACCTGCATACATGTGCATGTGTATACACACACAGACACACTCTTGCAGCATACATAGAGGGCTTTCCTGTGAACAAGGGAAACTTCCAGCTAGTTAGAAGTGGAATCACAGTTACAGGAATCAGTACTCATAAAAAATTTATATAGACAGCAAATGATGCTCAACCTTTTCACTCTTACTACTCCTTCTTGACTGCTCACTACTATCCTGCTTACTCAGTCACTGCCCAAATACTTCCACATAAAGCAAGGCTGGTAAACAAACTCCTCTGATGGCTTGGCACCAGTAGCTCAAGTGGCTAAGGCTCCAGCCACATACACCTGAGCTGGCGGGTTCGAATCCATTCCGGGACCCCCAAACAACAATGACAACTACAACCAAAAAATAGCCAGGCGTTGTGGCGGGCGCCTGTAGTCCCAGGTACTTGGGAGGCTGAGGCAAGAGAATTACTTAAGCCCAAGAGTTGGAGGTTGCTGTGAGCTGTGATGTCATAGCACTCTACCCAGGGGGACAGCTTGAGGCTCTGTCTCAAAAAAAAAAAAAAAAAAATCCTCTGATGCAACTTGAACTAATAATTGAAGACAAAGTAGTAAGCCACAGTTACAAAATATGGGTTGTAAAAAGGAAGAAAATGATGAATAAACCCTTGTTGAAGAATACACAAAAGAAACACGGAACACATGGAAAATAAATCAGCAGAGATCATAAAATAAATGTAAGGAAAAATAGTACTACCACAGAAATGAAGGTGAATGGGCATCATTAAAAATAGTCAGGGACATAGAAGATAAGCTTGAGAAAACTGAGCAAAAATGAAATGTAAAATTACAGTTGAAAATTATTAAAGAAGAAATGGCAGATATGGAACAAAAAAAAGCTCTATGATCTGTATAATTTATCCTCTAGGAAGAGAACAGAACAAATATAGGTTTTCAGGAAAGCTTTCCTGAAACCAAGAGCCATGAATCTATAATTTAAAGGATAATATGGTATACAAAGAAAAATTTATACAGATTAATAAAGCTTTATCATTGTAGAGGTAACTGGCATCCAGAAATAAAAAAGATATTCATATGGGCTTCCAGGATTTAAAATCAAGTCTGCTGTTGTATGAGAAATTTTCAGATGGGCTTTAGATTTTTATATAACAATATGAAATGTTAAAATTGAATATAGCAATCAATGCCTACAAAGTCATCTGAGAATAAGAATGTGACTCATGGATTGTACAATAGCCCAAATTTTATTCCAGGATAAAGACAATGGGTGATGATTTTACACATTCAAACTAATAGGAAATATGATTTTCATGAAACCTACTTAAAGAAACTTATAGAAGATAGCTTTGAGATAAATACACTTACTTATTTATAACAAGGAGTTAATAAATTTTGTTAATAAGTAGTTAAAATCTATTCTAAAATCTAATCAGCCCACCAGTCTACACTGTTTGGAATACATCTTTTCCCCTGTTTTCAAAATTTGTTACCATTTCTCTTATCCATAATTCTTTGAATAGTACTGGAATGGTCCTTGGATCACATCTGCTGGTTGTTTTGGCATCTTTGGATAATTTTCATCTAAAGCTAGAGACCTGAACTTAGTTAAAGCAGGCAGGAACAACAATCTTGATTTCACTGTACTCAATGTCTTATTCCTATCAGTCCAGTTCTTTTACCATTTTTTTTTTTTTGTCTCAGTTAACCTTGAGGTAACTAAGCAACAAATGGAAAAGTGGGTAAAAGGAGCATTTTGAGAAAAGAATCTGTTTAAATAAACAGAAAACTATTAGACAAGTATAGTCCTTCCTTTCCATCCAATAATCTAACCAACATTTATTCCAACATTTATTTAGCTTTTACTATGAGTGTGATGCTGTGTAAGGATGCTGGCTAGAAATAAGATCCATATAAACCCCTGCCTTCAAGATACTTGTGGTCTAGTAAGGACACAGACAACTCTAATTCAAACAAGTTATTTGAATATTTGGAGCATCACCCCCCACAAAGAAAAGCTACATCTGTCTGGAAAATTCCAGAAAGGCTTTATGGAAAAATATAGCATTTCAGTTGGATATTAAAGAATGAGTAGGTCTTTACCGGGCAGGGAAAAAAGAAAAGAGCATGTCAAGTAGAGAATACAAAATAAGCAAAGACACAGATGTAAAGTTAATCATTTCAGTTTAACTACAGTGTAAATTTACTGGAAAGTGAGGGGAGTAAGTGGGCCTAGAGATTGTTCTGTGGGTTGAAGATACAGAGTCCAAGCCTCTGGGTGACTCTGTAATTCTACCAACATCAAACTTAGGTTTGATCCCTCACTAGAAGACAGCAACCTCCATTATATTTGCTCTCCTTTCTTTGTGCCCAGCCCACATGCCAGGTTGCCAAGAAACACTCCAGTTGAGAATTGTATTGCTGACCCCAGTGAATAGCACATAGCCCCGCCCAGTTCCTGCAGGCTACAGGCTGCCCACTCCTGGTCCCAATACAGTTCTCTCAGGGGGTGCTTCCCAGCCCCTCCTTTGCTGTCCCTCACCTTCATCTCCAGGGCCTCTGGCACCTTCTTGCCTTCCCAAGCCCAACTCCGCTTGGTAAAGTAGTTGACAGTGGCAAATTCAATCAGCGCAGAAAATACAAAGGCATAACAGACGGCTATGAACCAGTCCATGGCCGTCGCGTATGCCACTTTAGGTAAGGAGTTTCTGGCACTGATACTCAAAGTTGTCATAGTGAGAACAGTGGTAACACCTGGGGAGAGAGAAGATGAGAACCAGTTGCAACTGGAAAACATTGACAGATTTGATGACATCACCAACTTTCCACTTGAAACAGAAGCTTATCCCACTCAGAATGTCCCCCTTAGCGTGTAAAACAGAGACATCAAGGCTACATAGGTCCACCCAGTCACCAGTCCATGCCAACTGGCACAGAAATAGGAATCTCAGTGCAGTACCTTTAACAGCCTCTAGCCTCTGCTTAACCATTTCCATTGAAGAGTAAATAGTCCATTTTGTTGTAAAAGAGTTTTTAATTAGAAAAACCTACCTTATGAACTGAAACCAGCTTATTCTACCTATCAGCCCACTGAGTGATCTCAGAGTTCCTTCAGGAGCCATGCAGGAAGGAAAAATATGCTCCTTCCTCTTCAGGACAGGCCTTCAAAGACCTGAAAAGGGAGGCTATGTTTTCCTGGGAATCTGCTCATCTCCAGAATGAACATGGAGATTCATGTTCTCTTCATGAACTTTTTCTCTTCTTCACTTCCTTCCCCATTCTGGTAGTTTTCCTCTGAACATCTCATAATTGAGCCCAAGACTCAGGACACCATCTGGATTCAGTAGGATTCTCACTTCCTTAAATTCTGGACACTCTTCTGATAATGCAACAAACCACGTGGGAAATGGCTCTGTAGCTGCGTCACGCTGTAGGTCCTCATTGAGTTTTAGAATCAACCAAAGCTTTTCAAATCAACCAAATATGTTTCTTGTGAGTTTTTACCAAACTAGAGCTCACTTTCAGATCACTTAATTATTTTGCAGTGTGGTGCTGGTGTTACTAACCTAATTCAAAACTTTACTCCCTTTAAATTCTATTTTTATATTTTAGATATGCATCTGAACCATATAGTGTGGAGTTAATGATGTAAGCTTTAGGATCAAACTGAGGTAGGCTGAAATCTGGGCAATCCCACTTACTAGTAACGTGACCTTGAATAAGGTGTTTTACCCCATTAAGTCTCAGTTTTATCATATGCAGAATGGATGCAATAACACCAGATACAGAGATTTATTGGGGAGTTGAAAGACATATTTATAAAGTCTGTAGCCTAATACTTGACACAGAGTAATCACTCCCTAAATAGCAGCTTCTATAGTAAACATTATTATTTTCACTATTGTTATTGATATTATTATCATAATTATATAATTTGTTATAATTATAATCACATTTCAACAATGTTATAAGAATTTTACAATTGCTAGCAATAGTATTGAAGTGTAAATGAGTATTACACTAGAAATTAGAAATCCCAAGTGATTCCACTTACTTGATATGTATCTTAGGCAATTTCCTTAATCTCCCTGCGCCTCTGTTATCCTCATCTACAATTATTCCCAATTGTCTCTATCCCCAGGGATTTCGAAAAGGCTGATGCTGTACACAAAGTCATTACACATGAGAAAGGGGAAATGGTCCGAAGCTGTTTGAATGTTGTCATGCTGTAGAGCAGTGGTTCTCAACCTTCCCAATGCCACGAGATATTTTCATTGTTACAAAGGGGTCACAACCCACAGACCCACAGGTTGAGAACCGCTGCTATAGAGGCTGGGAAATGGAGGCCTCATGAGCCTGGTTGGAGAAGGGCGTGGAATGAAGCCCTAACGAGGTGGATGATACAGTGCAGAAAAGCAAGCAGAGAAGGGGCCGCCTCTGTTCACTGTACCCCAAGAGCCAGCCTTGTCTTGTGCAGCTTCTGGGGCTTCCTCTCCTGTCTCACCCTCCTGGGGTACCTTACTTAGATATTTGCTATACAATCAAAAATCCATGCTAGAAAAGCCTGAGTACAGTTTCAACAGAGAGACCCTGAAGGAAGGCCTTTGCACAAACTAGGCAGGCAGTCATTAAAGCTGATTAACAAAAACACATTTTAAGCCCTGTCAGGAATCAGCCACACGGCTAGTAATTATTAACAAATTATCTGAATTTGTAACCTGGTAAGCTCTGAGAATGGACTCAAGGCTCAGTAATCCTCAGACCCTACCAAGAAAGGAGTGACTTATGGGAGAAACAAGCTTTCTTATTTATGCAAATGTACTTGTCCACACCGGCACATTCATAGCAGGGTGCTAGTGCTTAGACAGAGGGAACAAAAATACAAGTGTTTCTGTGACATATCTCAGCAGAGTTTTAGAGCTCTAGCCTCTAGGGCTTAATTAGAACTGTCAGCTTATGGAGTGCTCTTGGCTAGTGAGAGCTGGTAGGACCCTCAATCAAGCATTTGGTACACTTCAGGATGGACAGTGAGATTCTCAGCATTTTAAAAGATATCCAGCCTGTTACTGAATGCTTATCCTTCAAGACTGTTCTAGAAAGCCTTTCTAAAAAGGCTCAGGTAGAACTGACTGTCCTCCCTCACATTTTCTGAGTACTTGTAGTATTCTTACTTGGTAACATAGATCTGTCCTACCAAACCATGGGTGTGATGAGTGGAACTGGCTTGAACCCTCAGGCCCAGCCAACAGCCCATGACACTGTGCCACATTTGCTGCCATCAGGGTTAACAACGTACTTTTCTGATAGTTAACTGTATTATTATTATCCAGTAATATAGCTCTTTTTTGTCTTTTCTCTAACATTACCAACTGTCCATCCTAGGGGCACAAAATTTAAAACATTTCAGACCACAGCATTCAAAATGAACACCCATTTTCTTCCACAGTGAATTGTCAGTCAGGCTTAATCCTGTTTTACAAGTGCACTGTTGAATCTGAACCTATCTCTCGTACCTTCTCCAGACCCTTGCAACTGCTTAGCTCTGCTATTGTATGTATTGCAAATTTACCTATATTCTCAACCTCTTCACTGAATGCATATCCCCCTGTTATTCTTAACTGAAATTCAACTTTTCTCTTGGGTATACTGTTTCAGTTCTCAAGGGATGGTTGATAATTCAGAATCAAGAGCTCAAGAGCTCAAGAGCTGGAGTCCAAATTTTTCTTGATGTCTAGTACTCCTTGGCCCATATGATCACAGTCTTGTGGTAATCTGTGCTCCTTTGAGACTTCTATAATACCTCTGTCCACCTTTTCTCATGGGTATTAACTGCAGAATACTTCAATCACCCTAAAGGTGGCTTTGTGTCCATACCGTCCCCCACTTGATCTCAGGCAACCACTGATCTGCTTTCTTCCACTATGTATTAGAATCCCCCCTCCAAGTTTCATATGAATGTCATTAGGATGTACTTATTTGTGTCTGCCTTTCTTAACTCAGCATCATATTTTTAGGTACATTCATGTTGTTGTATTTGTCTTTAGTTCATTACTGCTAATTTCAGAGTAGTATTCCATTGTGTTGATATAACCTGATTTTTTTTATCCATTCACCATGGACATTTCGATTGTTTCCAGTGTTCAACTCCTATGTATAACAATTCTACAACAATTTACACCCAAGTCTGTGTAAACATATGCTTTTATTTCTCTTGGTAAATACCTAGGGAAGGAAATGAAAGATTATATGGTAAGTAAATGTTTAACTTTATATGACACTGTCAAACTGTTTTCTAAAGCAATTGTATAATTTAACATTCCTACATTATGAGAGTTTCAGTCAGCGTGTACCCCTGACTTACAAAAAAATTAATATTAATTGGTACTTTTATACTTTTCCCTGATAATGGAAGTCCTTAGGATATTTTATCTTCATATATCCCCACATAAACTAATACGGATTGTATTAAGGTCTAGTATTTTATTCTAAATATATTGTTTACCCAATAAACCATTGTGCTCGTTTTGTACATTCAATGCTTATTTGCTTTTAATTATTTTTATTCTTGTTTTTAAAAGTCCACATGGTTATTACCCTTTCTTCTGAGATAATTTTCCTTTGGCTTGAAAAATACCCTTTAGTATTTCCTCTAGTGAAAATCTAACAATGATGATGAATTGTTAGTGTTTTATTATTTTTTTGGCTGAAAATGTCTTCATTGCTCCTGTTGAAGGCAGCTGTCAATCTATTCATTATAACTTTAAAGGCAATGGATTTTTTCCAGGATACTGCAGATGATGGCGTGGATGTGGAGAAAAGGGAACACTTTTACACTGCTGGTGGGACTGCAAACTAATACAACCTTTTTGGAAGGAAGTATAGAAAATCCTCAAAGAACTCAAATTAGACCTCCCATTTGATCCTTCAATCCCATTACTAGGCATCTACCCAGAAGAAAAAAAAAAATTCTTTTTTCATAAGAACATTTGCACTAGATTATTTATGGTAGCTCAATTTATAATGTCCACCAACCCAGGAATGGATTAACAAGCTGTGGTATATGTATACCATGGAATACTATTCAGCTATTGAAAAGGTGGAGACTTTACATCTTTTATATTAACCTGGATGGAAGTAGAACACATTCTTCTTAGTAAAGCATCACAAGAATGGAGAAGAATCCAATGTACTCAATTCTAATATGAAGGCAAAAGATGAGCTAATACAAGGTGTGGGGTAGGGGAATGAAGGATGGGAAGAGGGGAGGCTGCAGGGGGGTGGGAGGGTTATGGTGTATGGCACACCTCTTGGGGGTGGGACACAATTATAAGAGGGACTTTACCTAATAACCAAAATCAGTATAACCTAATTCTTTGTACTCTAAATGAAAAAAAGAAAGAAAGAAACTATTTTTCAAAGTGGTTGTATTATTTTACGTTTCCACAAGCAGTGTATGAGAGTCCCAATTGTCATCCAAGCTCACTGGTATCTAACAATGTCAATCTTTTTAATTTTAGCCACTCTAAGTTTTTAATTATTAATGTCTCCTTGAGGTTTGAATTTCTATTTACTTGATTAAAAATTATGTTAAGGATCTTTTCTGTGCTTATAGGCATTATTTGGGCATGATACATATTCTTTGGTGAAATAGCTGTTCATTGTTCATGACTTTTGACCATTTTATAACTTGGATTCTTTCTCTTTTTATTATTAAATTGTAGGAGGTTTTTCTATTTTGGGATCCAAATCCTTTGTCATATCTGCATATCCATGGAGTGTTTTATTCCATTCCATGGCTTACCATTTCATTTTATTTATGCTACCCTTTGATGAGCAGAAATTTTTAATTTTGATGAACTCTAATTTGTTTTCTTCTTTACTGTTTTTTTGTTTTGTTTTTTTTTTTTTTTTTTTTTTTTTAAAATAAGGAACTTCTTAATAACAGGAAATTCAAATATAATTTTATTTTATTTTATTATAATAGC